>JAOBAS010000036.1:17787371-17820218 GCA_025311575.1 Elanoides forficatus
CACGGGCTGCAGGGGAATCTCTGCTCCGGTGCCTGGAGCATCTCCTCCCCCTCCTTCTTCACTGACCTGGGGGTCTGTGGGGCTTTTGCTCTCGTATCTTCTCACTCCTGTGTCCGGCTGCAGTTTCTGTTGCGCAGCAACTTTCTCCCCTTAAATGTGTTCTCCCAGAGGCACTACCACCGTTGCTGATGGGCTCGGCCTTGGCCAGCGGCGGGTCCATCTCGGAGCCGGCTGGCATTGGCTCTGTCGGACACAGGGGAAGCTTCTAGCAGCTTCTCTCAGAAGCTCCCCCTGTAGTCCCCTGCTACCAAAACTTTGCCAAGCAAACACAATACACATTATATCCTGTACTTCTTGGAAAGTAAATGATTTACATTAACTCAGGTGTACAATAGTTACAAAAGCACAGTCTAATATTGTTGAAGAAATACTTTTACTTCCTTGCTGATAAGATCATTCTACCCTTGCAGAATGTCAACAGCTAATCATATTTTTTCTCTGCGCTGATATTATACTGAGAAATTGACTTTGCCATCTGGCTTTCTAGAATTTTTATCAGGTCTTTTTAATTAGGTTCAAATCATTGATTTCCATTGTTACCCAGCTTCTATCTTTTTCAGTACCGTTAAGACTGAATCCATTTCCACTGCACTGCAGTGTTCTCAAGCGGAACCTAAAATGAATAGGATTTTCCCACAGGTTTTCACACCTTACATCTGCTAGCAAAAGTCCTGTCATGCTTGCCTACTAGTGCATATAATTCAATTTTTGTTTTATTAAGATATGAGGATGACCATTTTATTAAAAAAATAAAATCAAACAACCTTAAAAACGCCAAATGAAAAATGGGCCCAAGGCTTAAAAATTAGAGACATCTGCAAGAAGGCTGGAAGGTTAGGTTGCTATACTTAAGTTGAACATATTTCAATCAAAGTGGTTTTAAAGACTTTCCTAGGCCAAGACACATTTCTGTGTTAGTTTGGTTTTTATATTCTGTTGCAATGCTAAAGGTATTCATGTAGGTTTTCAAGTTTAGAAAAAATTTGTAATATCCAAATATTGCTGTATACTTCAGATACAGATACTGTAAATTTCAGCTCTCAGACCAGAAGTCCCTGCAAGATTATTTCTTTTAAACCTTGCACAAAACAGTAATTAAACTATACAGTAATTTTGGTAATGTTAATCTATAATGAAGACATTGTCCTTTGTAAGAAAAGTCTTTAGGAATTTGCTTTCATAAGAAAAATTGAAGACATGTCCCTAAATAAAGGAAGATTACCTTTAATTTGATTTCCAATGTATGCAAAATCCAGATCTGAACTTCCCCCAGAATTTAATAGGGGGGGTCGGGTAGGGGCCATAACCTTAGTTTTGGTTTAAAAATACAACAGACAAGCAAACATACACTCACAACAATTTCATTTTACAATTTAGATGCTGAACATCTAGGTTTACATTTTCTGGTCATTTAAATCATTAGTTCTTTACAAATCTCTATGCATTTTAAAAGTAAAATACAATAAATCCTTTGGAAAGGAAACTAAAGCCACCAGTTTGAGGTCTACACAACATGGTTGTCAAAGATTTCAGTTGGGTTGACAAGATACACTAGCACTACTCCAAATGACACTGACAAGGCACTGCACTCACATTTAAGGTCCAAACATATCCAAGACTTCCTAGGCTTTGTCACCGATGGCCAAATAAATTTCTGGTATGAAAGCTGACAAGCTAGGTTTTGCTAGGTACTAAAGCAATATCTTTCCTGCAGGGCAGATTCCTGCAGGGCAGTGTTTTAGTTTCTAGTTGAGAGATTAAGTACCTATCACTCGAACAATATTCCTTCCCTTTCCCCCCCCCGCCACTACAAGGAAGGGCAAAATATAATAGTGTTATATGTGCAATGATTTACTAGTATATGTCTTTCTCTTGATGCAGTAGATGCAAAAAGAACTTTCAGGATGGTCACATAAGTTAGTTCAGGTACTGGAGAGTACTTGGAAATTCAGCTAGCAAAATATTCATCTCCAGTACTTCTAGAATCAAACAGAAGCTACCTCTCACTGAAGAAATTACAGCCCTTTTAAAAATTTTACTGTAAATATGTATTAACCACATATCCACTAAATAATGTATCAATAGCAGAGCTTATGTCAAAACAAAGCAGATGACCCACAGTGCAGTAAACTTAAGGCATAAGGATCAAAATATGGTGATACTTTGCAATTAAAGCCAGTCAACTGGCACACATGTCTATCCACTAGTATGAAAGGGGAAGGAGAAGGCGCAGGGCAACTTTCATAAGTTTTGGTTGAAAGAAGCCCTTCCACCTACTTGAGTTGTACACTCTGGACACTTTGATTGGGACATATTTGCTTGGAGATTAGAGCAAGCAAACTGTAAAGAAAAAACAGCAAATCATATGAGATTACATGAGGTATGGCGTGTCTCTGAAGTATGCCTGTTGGTACAGTGCCAGGTCTGCTTGATAATCCCAATGTATTTACTTCCACGAAATAGCACAAAATCACTGACCCATATTCAATTTGTGATCCAAAATATTCCCCAAATCATTTCCGGAACAACTCCAACTAGACAATTCTTCTTAATTTTGTATTCATGCAGTTTGTCATTACTGTCTGTGCATAGGGCCTTTCTATGCTTTTTATTCTTTCAGGCATTTACCTCTAGTTCATCAAGAATTAAATATTGCCTTCTACCCTGATTGCAGTCCTTCTCAGATTACTGTTGTCTGAAATCTGGCAAGCACATTATCTTTTCCATCATCCTGATCATTAATGAACAAATTCAGTAGAAACAGATCACAGGTCGGATTCCTTAGGAAACTTGCTTGATGCAACCTACTAAACAAAAGTAAAACACAAATAAGTGCTTTCTGAGTGCTTTTTTCTAACCATTTACACATTAATCTTGG
The DNA here is from genome assembly GCA_025311575.1 of Elanoides forficatus. NCBI lineage: Eukaryota > Metazoa > Chordata > Aves > Accipitriformes > Accipitridae > Elanoides > Elanoides forficatus. Next base: position 17,790,310 of record JAOBAS010000036.1, read on the forward strand.
GTTAATTTCCCTAGCCTACTCAAGAGAATGCTACAGAAGTCTCAAAATGTTTTTTTTTTAAATCAAGATATGCATCTACTGCTTCTCTTCTAGCCAAAGGCTTGTTACACTGCCATAGAAGAAAATTAGATTGGCTTTATAAGATTTGTTCTGGACAAACTCATGTTGACAGTTTCTTGTTATCTTATAGGCGCTCACAAGTAGTATGTTTGGTTTACTGTTTTTCCTGAAATTGAAATTAAGCTGCCTCACCTGTAATTCTCCTGCTGTCATGTTTTCAAAAAATCATGGATGCCACTTTCAGTCTTCCATAGCCTCACCTATCCTCCAACATCGCTAAGATCATTATTAATGGCTCTGAGATTGATTCAGCCTGTTGGATCAGTATAATGTGGACCAACTAACTTGAAAACATATAATGCAGCTATTTTATATTCTTCTTCTATTATCACAGAGTTATAGAATGGTTTGGGTTGGAAGGAACCTTGAAGATCATCTAGTACCAACCCCCTACCATGGGCAGGGACACCTTCCACTAGACTAGATTGCTCAAAGCCCCATCCAACCTGGCCTTGACACTTTCAGGGATGGGGCATCCTGAACTTCTCTGGGCAGCCTGTTCCAGTGTCTCACCACCCTCCCAGTAGGGAACTTTTTCCTTACATCTAATCTAAATCTACCCTCTTTCCATTTAAAGCCATCACCCCTTGTCCTATCACTACACACGCTTGTAAAAAGTCCCTTTCCAGCTTTCTTGTAGGCACTTTTTAGGTACTGGAAGGCTGCTGTAAGGTCTCCCCAGAGCCTTTTCTTCTCTAGGCTGAATAACACCAGCTCTCTCAGGCTGTCCTCATACAGGAGGTGCTCCAGCCCTCTGAACATCTTCGTGGCCCTCCTCTGGACTCACTCCAACTGGTCCATGTCCTTCTTATACTGGGGGCTCCAGAGCTGGACTCAGTACTGCAGGTGGGGTCTCATGAGAGTGGAGCAGATGGGGAGAATCACCTCCCTCAACCTGCTGGTCATGCTTCTTTTGATGCAGCCCAGGATACAGTTGGCTTTCTGGGCTGCATGCACACATTGCCGGGCCATGTTGAGCTTCTCATCAACAAACACCCTAAGTCCTTCTCCTCAGGGCTGCTCTCAATCCATTCTCAGCCCAGCCTGTCTTTGTGTTAGGATCGCCCTGACCCACATGCAGGACGTTGCACTCAGCCTTGTTGAAATTCATGATGTTCACATGGGCCCACGTCTCAAGCCTGTCGAGGTCCCTCTGGATGGCATTATAGCCTATTCTGCCTTTTTGGCATTAAAATTAATTGCCTCATTCAAGTAATCACAGCTGGCCTTTTTGGTGAAGGAAAAACATATCAAACACTTGGACTGTCTTAGACTTCTCACTCAGTAACTTTTCATTTTCACTGAGTAGAGATGAAAAAAAAAAAGTTTTTCCTTAGTGGTAGCAGACAGAAATAATGTCTGAATATTTTACTTCACTGCATCTCATTTTGTACATTCAGCTTTCTATTTCTGTACCTATGTATTCACCCTCAGTAACCTTAGTTCTTGTGTACTTCATTTTAAAGACAATTTAACAACTCATGATTTATCCAAATTGGACTCCTGCTACACTTTCTGTCTCTCTCTCTTCCCCTCCCCCCATTTAAAGAATTAAAAATAGTAAAAATTGTTGGGTTTTTTGCAGTCTCTTTAACCCTATTTCACCTAGTCTAGGTTCATATGAAGCACAACCCATCACTTGCTAAGCTTATTGAAATCTATTGTTTTATTTAATTATCTTCCCTTCTTTCCTGAAGATCATGAACTCTATTATCTCATGATCCATCTTCCGAAGTTGCATTCCACCAGCATATTCTCAACAAATTCCTCCCTGATAATTTCTCTCTGGTCTTGACTAGCCTTCCCTTTCTTTACTTCTCCAATTTCAGTATGTAATTTTAATTATGCTTTTACCTAGTGTGTTTTTTGTTTGTTTTTTTTTTTTAAAAAAAAGCCCCAGACTAGTGAAAAACCAATGTAGTCTGTATTCTAACTATGTATGTTGTGGTAATTAAACTGAACTAATAAACCTGCAGTTTAATGAATGTTCATAAAAAGTCCCCAAAACCTGGGCTTCCCTATTTGGGGGCCTGTATTAGATGTGCAACATCAGAGTGATTTTACTCTTTTTGCCATACATTTACAGACACTTAAACTCTGTCTGTGTTCTAGACATAAGAGCAAGTTATTGTAAGGGAATATCACCTTACTTGTTTTCTTTGGTAAGCTATACTCCTGTCAAATTCAAATAATATTCAAGATTTATATACTGTGAATTATTTCTTCAGGTCTCCATATGCCAGTTACCTCATAAGCTTGACCCTATGGTAAGACCTTCAGTTCCTCTTCCTTATTCTATATATCTCACATTTCTTTCTTATGTCTTCCATTGGAATGCAGATACACAAGATGTTTGATAGAGTAATATTATTCTTCTGCTTGTTCCTCTTATGACAGTATTATGAATAAACTTCTCTAATTTATAATCCCTGTTCACTTAGTTCTTTTTACAGATACAAGTGTTATTTCTTGCTCTAGAGGTTGCTCAACCACTCAGAAATACCTTAGTGATTTTTTTTTACATTAATCAGAGACATTTTTGATGATTCATTGTTAAACGACTTTTACTCTACTTCATTCTGTGCTAATGCATTTGAAACATATGCCATTTTCTATCCTGTGAGAAGTTAACTTGCTCTTTTTTTGTCCTAAGAGACAGCTATACTGAGAATCTAACACTAGTGTAGCCAGAAGCCAGTTGCTTACATAACTAAAATGCAGGCTAAGTCCACATGCCAGATTTCCTAAGTTATCTAGATTCATTAACTCAGGTATACAAGTACCGTGACAGGTTCATGCTTTTGCTGCAAAGGATGAAGAGTTCTACAGGAGGACTGCAGAATATTCTTGACACATTTTAGCTAGCTTTTATATACTGTTAAAAGCATAGCCGCTGCAACACAGTTCGTCTCTTCAGCTTCTTAAGCATGTTTTCCACCTTCCAATGAATTTGCCTATATTAGAGTCAAACAGGTAAGCTCAGCCAAACAAAAGCCCTCAAGTATTTTATCCAGTTGAGAGCAATAACCCAAAGCACTCCTACAACCACTTTTCTTCAAGATGGTAGAATGAAGAGCCAGGCTCTTACCTGCTAAGAAGCTTTCTTTGCTGTGGGGAAGTCAATAACATGTAGAGATGGCCTCTCAATTGCCCCTTTTAATCAATTTTCAGTTTCCCTGCATTTATCATAGTTTACCTTCTTCCCAATTCAGTTTCCTTCATGGCTATGCTACTACCCAGATACTCACAAGAATGAGAAATCTTTCCCCATGATATTCTAACTAACCAAAACAATTTCCTCTTATCCTGCAGATTCACAACACCATTAAAGAACTATATAATTTTTATATATATATATATATACATAAAAGGACAAAACTGCTATTACCTCTCCCATATCTCCATGGCAATGAAAGTCAGAGAATCATTGTGTCCCTACCGTGAATCCAGTTTTCTGGAATTAGACAAGTATACTTTCATTTCCTCTCCCCTGTGATGAAAGCTGATGATAAAAAGGGAAAGAAACAAACCAAGAAGATAACTTGCACAGTCATTTCTTCTTGCACCATCCACAGTGAGGAGGCATGTTCAAGGTCAAGTTGTCCACTGGTCCAAAGCCAGATCGTCAGGGTCCACAGCTGGGCAGGGATGTAGCTGTAGCCCAGACATTAACACCTCACAGGAACAGCTAATTGTGGGCTGATTTAGAACCACAATCCCTTGTGCCAGGCTCCATACAAATACAACAGCTCTGTCCCACAGACTAAACTCTTCATTTTATGACAATGTATTGAAAATTGGTTATACACAGTAGAATTAAAAAAAAAAAAAATCCATTTTCTGTAGAAGATAAATAATACATTGTTCATTAATCAACTTCAGAATTTTTCTGAAGATACTCAGTGCTTTCTGGTAATTTGTTAAAACCTTTTCTTTTTTTTTTTTTTTTTTTGTTAATGCACAGTTCACACCAAAATAAAGCTTAAGACCTCAATAACACCTATCACCTCTCTCTTAGCTTGACATATACCCACTTGCTGATTAAATGTTCTTAACCCACATTGCCAAAAAAAAAAAAAAAAATTACACTAGTTAATGATGTGCCTGCCTGGAAAAACTGTGTCCTGTGTGGCCACTTTCTGGCACCACGAACTGAACTTCAGCACAATGTGCTTTGCCAGAAGTCCTGCACTATAGCACCATTCCTTCATCCTGGCAAGTTTATGTTATAGTAGTGGCAAGTAGAGGCATCCACATGCTGTTAACCTTTTCAGACCACTAAAGAACAGATGGTCTCAGATTAGCTGTTGACGAGCTGTTAATGTAACTATCCATCAATGTCTTTAATTACAGTTTTCTTGTTTTCAAAACAGCCTATATTGGATTTTTTTTTTTTTAAAGCAGAATTTAAAATACAGTGTTCTGTAAACACAGAATAGACCTATAAACACAAATAGACCTAGACAGTGTTCTTCTTTCCCCCCCTGTGAAAACTCCATGTGAACATTAATCTGTATAAAATTGTCAAAAAGATATTGTAAATATAGGGGATCTTAATGCATGTCAAAGGCTCCTTTGGACCACCTTTACTGAGGACATCATTTTAATCACCTTTTCCCAGAAACCATAGATTATGCACTATGTAAAAATTTCTGTTACAAAAAATCTTCCTTCTTAGAAAATGTAATTAAAAAAAATATCATTTTTTGCTTTGGGAAAGAATAGACATATTTCCATAAATACCTTATGGATAAAAAATTACCTCTGCCTTCACATAGTTAGGGTATTGCTTTGGTAAACTCTCTTAGGATACTACAGTGAAAGCTATTTCATTTTTATTTTAATTACAGTGAATTACTTGTTAAATGAAAAAAGTCTTGCACAGATAATAATTTCACATACCAAACATTCTTCCTTCAGGAACCAGTTGATAGCCCATCCAATTTAATATAGCCCAAACCATTTTATTAGCATGTTATCTGCGCAGGTAATTCCATCAGTCAGATGTGCACTTCCCAGAGATGAAGTGACATTGTTTCTCCTGTGTTGGATGCTACCTTGCTCCCAATTTTTGTGCAGGTGAAAGCAGGTGGAAAGACTAATCATGAAGCTCTGTTTTAATTTTTTACTATATTAATGCCACAAATCCAGATTTTTAAAATCTTATGTGGGATTTTCTAGCAAATGCAGTCTGGAATAAGCTATACATTAAAGCATAAAACAGAGTTACTAAAAATGCACACATCTTCTGAAAGATTTAGGTATGTGAAGAAACTAACTGAACCTGTAACTGTGAAGCATTTTATTACTATCTATAAGGAAAGGTTATGTTTACTGTAATAACTTTTTTTAATGTGTGATGGTTGAATTCTCATGAATAAGAGTTTCCATTATTAGAGAAGAAAAGCGTAAAAAAACCTTTTTGCCACAAATTCACCTATAAACTCTTGAAACATATCTGTATTATAGGAGAAAGACTTACCTTTGCAAGGTGAACAACAACAAAAAGAAGTCATTTTGGGATCCCTACCATTTTCCTCCACTGTATTACCTGGAATGACAGCAATTTACAGCAGACATTAGGGTTTTACTTCCATGAAGGTAAATACTGGTATATGAAATGATGAAAAGTCTGCCATTTTGCACCAAGCCCATGGTCAAACTCAGAGACAATTCTGCTATGCATCAGCTACATTTATCTGCTTAAGATCATGTGACACTAACCTCAAATCCAAAAGGTAAAAATAAAAGTGAATTAAAAACTACTTTTCATGTCTTTCTTTCCACCATAATCTTCCCTCAAAATCTTCATTCCAAAAAGGCACTAAAAATTTATTATATGTGAAGAATTCAAATAAGATCTTACTTTAGGAAGAAGGAGTGCTTGGAAGAAGGAATACAAATCTCAGCAGCCTTTGGAACTTTCAATACAGTATTACAGATATCTTACACTTAGATAATTAGAGATATTAAATATTCCATAGCTTTGGATACCTGCAAACTCCCATCCATCACTACAGGAAAAATGACTCTTAATTAGACGTGAACAAACATATTTCTTCCTTCACACTTCTCCATTAAATTCTAGTAGTAATGCAATGAATATATGGATTTGACTCATGTCCCTCACCACTTGAGAACTAATTAAGCTTTTCCCAACTCCTTTTTGGCAAAAATTCTTTTGCTACCAATTTAAAACATTTTTTAAATTAAATAAAAATAAAAATTTGAAACTCTGATTCACTCTCAGAACACCATCAGTGTTTTACCTTCTTAAAAATAGCAGCCATTTTCAGATAGGCTAGAATTATTAACATTTAGGCTGTCATAAACAGCTATGACTGTTTTGAATAACATTGATTTGGCTGTCAAAATAGGTAAAAGGGTCAGCATCTCAAACTATTCAGTTGTATTCTAGAAAACATTCTACTTCTTATAGGAAAAAATTAATGTCTGTCTCTTAACATATCCAGCATAACTCACCTGTTGTGTGCTGATATAAGCACACGACAAGAGACATGCTGTTTAATCCAATGTAACATGATTCAGACATATAATAGCACCTGCGGAAAGACAACAACAATACTATTAACACACTGAATCAAAGTCTCTATAGTATCTTGAAATGTAAGGAAGCATCGTTAACACATTGCTGTGATACAGTCCTTTAGGGGACTGGTGTTATAGCAAGTTTTAGTGTGCCATAGTAACTAACTACAGCTGGAGTCTGGAATACAAGGTGAATTCTGAGCATGCAGCAACAGGATTGTAAGCAATCTATGATTTAAGGCTGTTTTGCATTCATCTAATTGCCTATTCCCTCAACAGATGAAGGGACAGTAGGATTAGAGTCAAAAGGGTAAAAAAAATCTTTATCGTTAATAAAGACAATGAAACTGCAAGGAAGGAGGAAGGGAAGTAAGGAAACAGAATGGGTGAAACTACTCTGTGGTATTCCTCCTGAATTATTTGGAATGTCAAAATGGCAGGCAAACCTGTAGATACTTTGCCTCAGGGTCTACTCTTAGCAGAGCTCAGTGGGAGTAGGAGGGGAAAAAAGTCATGCAAACAACAGTAGAAAACACAAAACCAGATTCTCTCTCTTTATATACACATATGTATGTTTGTATACATATATATATATATGGATACGTGTATTCACACATACATATACTAATCATGTGACAAAAAAATACTGACCGAAACATACAACTTTCTTTAAATATGCCAATCAGTGCTAAGTGTGGCATAGAACTATAAAAATAGTGACTGTTTAATAGGTATTTTGAAGCCATTGCAAATATATACTGCCAACACATGACCTAACAGACTGTATTAATAATATATCAACCCATCCCAAGGTCTCTCTGTCATGGCCTTGAACTTTTTCTTCAATGATTGCTCAGAATCAGTTGTAATTTATTCTGATGACTGTAACTTGCTCCACATTTTTGAGGCACTAAAGCTATTCTTTGATTAGTGACTATGGTATATCTTCATCAGTTTTAAAATAGTATTCTAAATGTGTGTTTACTATGATGGCTCTGACAGGCAATAGTGCCTTTCATGTAAAGGTTATTGGCTCACTGCTCGCCCTAGATAGTAAAGGCTGAAAGTCATTGCTGCCCAATGGCTATTTTGTACCCTATATGAAGCAAATTGATGGGTTTGGGCCAGAGCTTTAGTGGATAAATATCCACAACACAAACTATCACCAGAACTGGAGTTACTGGTGTCATTCTCAGCAGAAGGTCAAGGAGTAAGTTGGCATAGAGACTAAATTGTGTTCGCAAGCCTAGAAGGCAAGATAAAAACAGACTAACTAGGTGGTCTAGAAAAAGAACGAGCCCTTTCCTATAGCTGTTTCAGAGCTGTCGCTCCAAGATTCTTAATACACTAAATTCACTTTCAAAAAGAATATACCACTGGGAGGATTTCTAAGACAACTAACGGTGAGATTTATTGGCAGCTATGAAATTTAAAGATCCAAGAAGCATATAATACTTAGCCTTTTGCAATCTCTTCAATCAGACTGTACTTTATAAAATCAAATTAATTGAAATTAGTAAAGGAAACAGCTGATCTGTTCTTTCCATTATCCCACCTTCTGCCAGCACAAGTTTATCCTTTGTGATATAATGTCCAAACAACTGTACACGTTCCAGTGACACCATTTCCATAAAACCTTTTTTAGGGATTTTTCTTTAGACTTTGTTTAGATGGTTTTGTTTAGAATTAGCAAAATTTGAGCTTACAAGATTTGTTGGGAAGCACATGTAGCCACTTTTTGAACAGCTGAGACTTTTCTTCTGCTCCACTTTCTGCCTTTTGAATGTCATGGGGAAAAATTTGTCTGTCTCAGACCCTTTCAAAACTTTTGTTGGTTGCCAAAGGAGATTTGTAATATTTGCACCATATCCTTTCAGGAAAGGTTGCCGTTTTTCCGTACTCACAGTAGCATTTGTGTAAAATAAACATTGTAGGTTTAAGAAAACATTTTATTCCAGTATTTACTCATTGTGCACAGCTCATCCACAAGGTATGGAATTTCTTCCAACGTACGTGATTTTGCGTGCATTTTTTCTGGATAAAGGTTCAAAGAATTACAATTATATATAGTGTTCCTATCCATTTATACAATAATAAATGAATGTTTCTTGGTTTTTTTAGAACCAAACACTAGTGCCATCTAAGTCAGTGGATAATTGGTGGTAGTGAGACTACATGCCCCTGAGAGTGACACTCTGCTAATTTTTTATTCTGTCAACACAGTTTCCTTCTTTTAGAAGTTAATTCTGGACAAATGAGAGCTCCTAGATGAAGAGCCTGTTTGACGTAAGTGGAAACAAAAGACCAAGAAAGTTTAACAATGGGTGAATATAGTTTAATACAAACTCTGCCTTTGGTGATATTTCTGCTTATGGGACAATGAGTTATTCCTTCTGCACACCAGTCTGGGGTGGAGTTGGTGCTTCAGAAAGTTATGGTCATCCCTATTTCCTCTGGAACTGGGATAATCTCACAGTGCCCACACCAGGAAATGTCTCTGACCATTGTAGTAGCGTGCTTGCTCTTCTGAATACAGGTAAGGATTTAATGAAAGATTCACATAAAACACCTACTCCAAATCTGTGTACAGAAATCTGTTTAAAAAAGCAGGTGGGCAGCCACATGGCTAAGGTGAACTAAAGTGCACTAAACCACAAACATCTTATTTTTCAGGAGAAGGCACTCTTCTCAAAGAGAGGAGTGAATTCCAATCCAAGAATGACTGCTCTCCAAAAGCGGAGGGAATTTACCAGCACAACCTGGGCTCCGTGACTGTCCCCCCCCTGCCAAGGTGATGCCCTCCCCTCCACCGTGGGACCCCCTGGGGCCTCCCAGCTGCCACAGAATCTTCCCTGGATTCAAAATTTCCAAGCGCAACGGGTGCCCCTGACTGAGCATTTCTGCTGCAGTGTTGACTCCAGCCCTGGTGCCGAGCCACAGGTCGCCCTCGGGACGGTTTCTTTAATAAACTAAATGATAGCCCAGCCCTAAAACTGCATGATTCCCTGCTCATTTAGGGCAACAAATCAACTCCAGGATTGTTTCCGGTGATCGTAAATCTCTTGCCAAGCATATGCACTAATATTTAATAGAATTAATTAAAAAATTGCCAAGCTCTTCCACTCAAGTCATTACAGTCTATAAAAGAGAGCAATTCAGGTTGTTTGTGGGCTCTGACAGAAATACAAAGATAAATAGGCACGTTAAAATGTATAAACAAGCTCCCTTTTCCAGGAACTAAGTTTGTTTTAACAGTGTCAATAAATGTCTGCTTATATGGGTTCAGCGGTAACTAATGTTCACCAAGAGGTACATTTTAGAAACAGGAACCAGGAAAAACTTCTATAAACACAAATGTGGAGTGAAAATTAAAACTGTCAGGAATTTCCCTTGAATTTCTATAAATGAGTAATTTGGGAAAAGCACTAGTTTCAGTTTTGTCATAGGACAGAAATTCAGTTTGTAAAAGGATTAGAAAGGTAACCAATTTACTTACGAAAAATATAGGAAACATGGATGACAGCATTACTGCGTCATTAAAAATTAATTTTAAAATACAATCTGTAGGATGAAAACTGATCTTTCTTAATCATGCTTTCTGCCATGGAAGAGCTTTAGTAAAGTATATTTTTATATCATTTTACTTTTCTGTTAAGAATTTAATTCTGAGTATTACAAATTTCTTGAGATATTACACATATCTCATTTTTATATGTGTATATTTATATATTTTTTAAAATAGTATTTTTATATAAATATCTTTCTTTTTTCCCTTTCAGAGACTGGCCAGAGACTTTATATGGGGGGACAATAGAAGAGAGCGATTTTCACAGCCTATTTATTTGCATTTCCATTTCACAAACTCTCATCTCTCTGCATTATTCTAGTGGCTGCCTTTGACACAATCTTTCTGCTGGAAGATAACTGCCAAAAAAAGGAAAGAGTTGGAATTGAAAGTTTTCCAGGCTGCTACCTATCTAACATCTCCTCAGTTGTCAGAGAGCATCCAGTGTGTCTCCATTTTCCACAAAGCCAGTTCCCTTCTCATCACCCAGGAGGACTCAGGGCACCGTGGGTAAGACATGGCAACTTAGTGGTAGGGAAAAGAGAAAATGAAGAGGGAAATACGTAATTTAAGCATCTTTTCATAGGTATCCTAAAATCACACCATTTGTTGATACTGATCTTTGATAGGAAGCGACTGGGTTCAAGCTAAATCCATAGTCATAAAGTTCAATTAAGGTGAAGATGAATGAACCAGACCTCTTCATTGCAATCATTTCTTCTTAACAGGGATATCATTCCTTCAGTCTCAATCAAAATCTAGTTTGAACACCAGTGTTTAATTTATTGTCAAATTAAGCAGGCAGGATTTTCACATAAGAAAAGGACAAAAGGCATATAATTTAAATCCAGCCGTTCTGTTCTCCTATTAACATTGGTCTCTCTGAGCTTTAAAATAAAAGTCAGGGCATAGTCAGACCTGACAACTAACATTATCTGACCTCTACATTTGTTTGTGAATATATGACAGATTTATTTTAAAGAGATAGTCCAAGATAATTCAGATAAGTCACCCCAAATCAACTCAACACCATGATTAAATATTACTGATAAGTGTCAACTATTCGAGTAACCCCACTAAGAAAAGGCAAAAATAAATTTCTCTCTCTGAAGTGCAATAGTTTGGGTTCTTTTTAAAAGTCTTGTGCACAAGTACAGAGGACAAGTATTTGAGAAATATGGATGTCACAGGACTCTTACACTATAATTCTACTATCTGCTTAATTGTCATGGAAAATGCAGAGAGATTAACATTGATATAAGCATTACTAAAATTCTGATCACTAATATTCTCAGGAACGGTGTTAATTTTACATACTAATGAGTAGATAAAGAGAATTAAGATCCCTGAGGGAAAAAAAGAGGTTGACTGAGGTATGAAATGCCCCTAAGACTGCAGTCAAATACGATTGTGGATGTGCTCTGTTTCTGTAAGCTGCCAGACACACTAACTTGCTTTCTGCTTGGCTAGAGCTATTTTTTTTTTTTTTGTTAATGTTAGGGGGTTTATATGTAAAATGAAGACCAGTGAAGACCAGTCTTATGAATGTAATGCTTTATTAATATAAATAGTGCTTTCATTAGGGTATTAAGATGAGGTGGTATAATCATAGGTGGGATAATTAACATGGAACATGCAATTCTTTACTTTCTGGAAATGCTTGATATAGGACACCAAGGAATATTGCCTGAGTACAGTAATACCTTGATGCACTCTTTTAATCCTCATCACTGAAAAAGGAATTTATTCCTTCAGATATTTCAAATCGAACTACAAATACTGCAGTGAAAATATCCCAACAAACAAATAAGGAAAAAATACAACAACAAAAAAAGCCAACTGGCAATCTATCTTGTTTCTTAAGCAGAAAAGAAAACCAAAGACCGCTACTACTTTTCTCTTTAATAAATGAAGTCTACTGTTAAACTTATTGATAGACAGATATTCTGGCAACAGATTGTTGAAACGTGTGACCAGACCACACAAGTAACCCACATTCACTTACAAGCTGTCTGCAAAGTTAATCTAAGAACCTGTAAAATATCCCAGGTTTGGAGTATAAATATCAGTGATGAAGTAAATTCAGAATGTTTTAAAAGTTATTCTGCACTTTTAAACACAGAGGACTGTTAAATATGCAAAGACCTAAATTAAACTTCAATATTAAGACCTATGTCTAATACAAGAAAACACGTATTCACAGTTTCACAACCAGAAAATACAGTTACGTTTATAATAGCAAGTGCAACTTTGCATTCTGCTTTTGTAGCAGTAACGGACATCGCACCACCCCCCCCCGCCTCCCCCAGCCAGGTGTTGCAGTGCTTGGTGTTAGTTTAATGTTTGAACTCCAGCTGGGATTTTTCAGGGGAAGATTTCGCACTGGTTACTTATTGCCAGACTAAAGATTTACCTATACGTTTTCTGAGAGCTTGTTCCATGACCAGGTTTCACATTCCACAGCCGCTACGTGAGAAAAAGTGAAAAGCCTGTAACCGTTTAAGAGTCCAGTTCTGTTCCTCCTAAATCCTTCTTCTGTTCCAGCAGTCATTAGGAAAAAGGGGAAGGCCCTTGTTAAGCAAACCACGTACCGCTACACCAGTAACTGCTTTTTGGTTATAGAAGCTGTTCAATCATGTCACAGCAGCAAGAAGAGACATCTTCATGATTCTGTGGAGATATTCAAAACCTGACTGGACACAGTCCTGGGCAACCTGCTCTGCCTAACCCTGCTTGAGCAGGGGTTTGGACTAGGTGTTTTCAAGAGGTCCCTCCCAACCTCAGTTACCTTCTGCAGCTCTGTCAATCTCACACTTGAGAATGTTGTTTGCTTTGCAGGCGTTTTACTTCCATTTAGGTTTATTACTAGGAAGCCTGAGATGTAAAATGAAAGTTGCATATAAATAAAAACGTCTCTTTCTCCACTCTCTTGTTTCCAGATGGCTGAGCACTAGAGCAAGTGGAAAAGAGAGTACGCAGGCACTGTACAAATGAACCAGCTAGACTCTTCCCTGTATCTTTAGATGGTATTTCTCTAGTTGGCTGGATATTCTTGATCCCTATTGGTATTCCCTTTAAGATGTTGCTGCTTTATGCAAGAGGATACTGTTGCCTCGAAACTAGTACAAAGGCTCCATTTGAGAAATAGCTGCAGTAAAAAAGACTACCTGGCAGAAAAAGCAGGAAGAAGACATTTTGCTTAGAGAAATTTGGCCGCAAAAGAGAGACTGTGAAATATTTGCAAGAGAGGTACTGGTAGGAGATGGGTACAACATACAAGGAGGGCAGCTGATAGGACAGAGATAAAAAAAGAGATGTATACATATCCACTGCAGGATCCACATATTACATCAAGAAATATACAGGACAATCTCCCATTCCTAAAATTACAAGAGTTAATATAAATAGACAAATATGTAATAGAATAGGACATAAAATGTCCTAAGCAATGCATCTGCTCTATATTGAATTGAAATATGTCAATGTACAGGCTTACGTATCCCTTAGGCCAAAAGACTCTTTCAAACACAATTTTTGGTAGCTAAAGCAACATTTGCCTAAAGCACCTGTCAAGCATCCATTGAGAACTGAATCATGTGATGTCTAAGTGTATATCATCTTGGGCTACTGTCAAGATCTGGTGGTGACCTGATGTTGAACATTGCAGCAAAAGTATATTCTAATTTTGTTCAGGAAAAGCAGGAAAAAGATACTTCGTTCAGAAGACCTTGGCCATGAAGAAAGGAAAAGCAAAGCCAAACCCTAACTCAGAAGGAGCAGACAGACCTTCCACATGCCATCTATGGCCCAGGAATTCTAACTTTTTCATAGCACCACCTGGACTGAACAATGTTGTTCCTCCTCCTCTTTTTGTCTTCTTATCAGTGTCAGCCAATTTCTCAGAATAACGCCACAATCTCTGTCTCGGGTGGTTTAATTTTTCCTCTCTAGCCATTATCAGGCAGTGTTTTCCTGTTAGATATACTACAAGCGGTCCAAGCTGCCAGCTGCAGTAGAGCTAACCTCTCTTGGCAACGAAAAATTGTCTTGTTTTCCATGCTTTCCTTCCCTCCACCATTCAGGAGCATATTTGGCACAGAAAAGCCAACAGGTGTACTTCATTGTTAAAAAGACATGAGACATCAGTGCTTTGAAGACGTTAGTGTGACGGGTCTCCCAGCTGCAAATGATGCCACTCACCTTAATATGCAAAATGTCTATATAAAGCTATTATTGCTTGGCATCTGTGTCCCAGTGAGGTGGTCCGACCAATTAACAAGCACAATATCAGATGAAAATGGACATGACTGAAGGCAGCCAAAACTCCCTGCATTCTCATAAAGCTTTTTTTTTTTCTTTTAAATCAAAGTCAGATTTCCAAGTCAAAAGCATGAAGCTGTCTATGTCTGTCTTAAGTTTACGCATCTAGTGGTAAGGCACAATAATAATCCCTTATCTATTTTCATTATTTTCTGTGATATAGAAAATCTAGACATTTAAGAGATATATAATGTCAGAAAAGAGGTATCATAAACACATATCTGTCTACAGAATTGAACGTTAAAACCAGCTAAAAGAATGTAGCTGTGTTTCAGATTAACAGACTAATAAGAAGAACTAAAAATGTTGTGAGGACTCACATATGAGATACGAGTGAGGAGCCCTTGGACTGCACAACTACCATGTATTTTACTTTTGCATATGTAAAAAGGACATCCTTGCTAATTGTGATTATGAAAGGCAAGAATTTCAGTGATCTTGTCCAACACCACAGTTGTGCATATCCCAAAAGTACTTCTTTACAGTCCAATGGAGTTCCAGAATTAGAGAAGTCAAGTACTAAGGAACATGCCCACAAGGATTAGCTAAGCTAAGGAAGGAATCCTTTCTGCATTTTGACTGATACTACTTCTGTTTAGTTTTCAGATTCCAAATCAAAAAATTATTTTTAAAATATGCAAATGAAACATCCATTAGAATGGAATCTACACAAAGACACCTTCTAGAATAATTTGAAAAAATCAAGAAAAAATTTTAAAAAGAGACACTGCACAGAAGTGAAACAATTAAATTAGCAAGACTGATGCAAAGTGCAGTTCTATATCCCAGTCTAAGCAAGACATGCAGTATGCTACTTCTGCTCTGATACATCAATGTAAGCATAATTTTACTGAAGTCAGTTTAAAAGCCTGGATTTCCACAGCAAATGCTTATGCATTTTCAGAAATGTTTGCTTTGCCCAGGAAGACTTCTTATTACAAACAAACAAAAAAAATTAGATAGTAGAAACTACTTTGAGTAAAATTAGCTTTAAGAACGAAGACTAGGCTTAACAGAAATCCATTTTTTCATTTAAGGATACTTTTATTCCTTTTGGTACAAAAGAAAAAGAGCAACTAGAAAGGTGGATATTACAACAGAATCTAAAAATAGCTAATAATTGTTTGAAAAAATGGTTTCTTTTCATTTACCAAAAGAACTAGTTTTTGAAAAGCAATTCTAAAGTATTTCCTCTTAACTGTGCTTGCTTCAGTGATGTTATATGGAAAAGGAAAAAATTTAAGACAAACTTGACACTTCTGTCAAAATGAACACATTCTATGTTCCTCTTATATCTTTTGTGTTTTGCACAGGTGGGAGTTGGGATCTACTGCATGAAGAGGAGAAATGTTCAGCTGTAGATTTATAAAATGTATTTCAAAAAATCTCCAGTGAATCCAACACTTCCAACAAAACTTAGTTCTTCATTCTACAGCAAAGCAGAATGAATTTCTGAATGTCAAGGCCAAACTCACCAGGCCTTTTAAAGTAACCTGGAATATATACAAAATGTCATCTACATACATATATATGGCAGCTACACAATACAGACTGTTCCTTAAAAATTGCTTTTTGAGGTGTTTTCTCCCCAAATACTGAACTTTCTGATGATTTTTCTTTCCTGACAAATGTACAGATGTTATTTCAGTGAAGAAGCAGATAACAAAGAGCCAACTAAGGAGTACTGATTTAAGTTTATATAAAGATTAGGGCTGATGTCTCTTTTTATCCTAGAAGAAAGGAACAGTTTTCATACAGATAATTCTTATTTTGTGAATGGCTCTTTGAGACAAGCTATTTGGGATACTGACTACAAACAACACAAAACAGCTAGAAAAAGGAAGTAATTTTATCCATATTCTGAATATTCTGGTATTTATAAAGTTTTATCAAGTATAACAAGATGAAAAAAAAAACCCTGTACGTCCATTAATTGGTTGCCCATTGCACCCAAGAAGTCAGACATAGAATCTGAACTACATCCTCCCAATTAATGATGGTTGCTCTAGGGCCAGGCTGGGTACTTAGTGCACAAATTATTGTCAGAACACAGTTCTGCTGCATTTGTGTTTAGAAGATATTTGTCTTCTAACAGCAACTTGGGATCACAGGAACAGGACCTTGGTTATTCTAAATGCTTAAAGACATGTTAAAGAAAAAACCCGACATTTAAACTTATAACAGTATTCATCTTATAGAGAGATATAAAGAAGACAGTAAAACAACAAGCATCTATATGCTAACCTGTGTTGATCTGGAGATGCCCTTCTTCCCTTTCAGCTGTTGGTTGAGTTGGGATGCTATATCAAAGATTTTTCCTTTCCAGGGCAAGATGACACAAACAAAACTTGTGCTCACTCCTCCAGCCTCGCTAAAAAGCTCTGTAAGGCCGTAATACTTGAGGAGGGGGAATGGAAGGTTATGGTGCCAAATTTCTGCTAGTAAATATACACTGACTGAAAGCCAAACCTTAACACTTTGTGTAAGTAAAATGAACAGGAAGTAACTAAAGGCTGAACGAAACGGTGTAAGCTATTAAAATCATATAATCTCCCACACCAAAATACAAAAATTTTAGTTCTTAGGGCATTGTGCTTGGGTATCTTATAGTTAAGGATTCAAATATCAACCTACAGGCTGTGAAGGATCTCAGTTCAGTCTGCCATAACATGAACATTGGCAAAAGGCAGTCATGCTTTTCCCTGTATTGTTGTGGTGGTGGGTTGAGCCTAGCTGGCAGGTAAGCCCCCACCCAGACATGCTCGCTTACCCTGTTGGGATGAGGGAAAGGATCAGAAAGGCACAAGTGAGAATAACTGTTTAAGAAGTCTTTGTGTTTTATACTATTACTTGTTTAGTCTCAGTGTAATTTAGTATTTTACTCAAAGAAATTCAAGATATGCCTAAGTTTGCACAAAAACAGTGCAGACATGATATGGTGTATTTTGGTATCATCGAGAATAAATCTTGCGGTTAAATTAAGTTGACTATCATGTGGATTAATTCTGCTGTGTGATTTAGATGAGTATTAAATAAATTGCAAGCCCTCTAAAACAGGTTCAGTTAGGCGTATTTGTTTTCCCTTTCTTCCTTGCCTTGTTTGTCCCCAGGCAATGAGAACATTATGGGCATCATTAGGAGTGCAGAAGATGTCAACAGTGAAACTGTACTCCACTGTTACTTCTACCACTGATCTACTATGGTATGTTGAAGAAGATGTTTTATCTCTCTGGACTGTTGGTTTCTTCCCTCATTATTTATCTGTGCTGAGTGTCAGGGAGGCCAAATATCCCATTGTTCCATTCCTTTCTGAATGCAATACAAATTCTGACAGGAAGGCACAGATGTATCTGAGAACAGCGTGGGCTGTTTTACCATCCTTTATTGACAAAAATTAAAGCAGCTGCTTACCTCGGTTTTCTGACCAGGCCATTTGTAGTTGAAGGAAGAGGCATTCAGCTCTTGTCCAAGTGGTCCCCATTTTCTCCAAGCAAACTGCAACTGGCCACTTGGATTTCCTTGTGCAGTTCTAGCAGGTTCACACTGTGGTATATAATTGAAGGGGAGATCACGGCTGCACGGTGGGTTTCAATCTAAGAAACACCAACCCCAGCAACTCATTAACCATAGCATGAATTCTATCTACTTATCACTTCCTGACACAAAAATGAATTCTAAGTCTCTGCATCTCTCCCTGTTGTTGTATCTGTGCTTTTGCAAAACTAACATTATTTCTATGCCATTGAACTCACTATATGACTCACATGGGCTCTCAGAAAAAGAAAGTGGAAGAGAGAGACTGTCAGAACAATCTGCATGATCCATCAACTATAATGGATCCAGCCCACAAGAGGAGTTAAAAAAACCTAGTGGGTCCCAAATTAAGGGAAATTTTTAGGTACATCAACTATAGTAGAATAAATCTGCAGCTGTGCTTGCTATTGGAAGCCAATGGAAGATGTAATGGAAGAACTGTGTTGGCCAACAGAAGAAGCAAATTCAATAAAACCAATGAGAAAGAGCAGAACTGCATCTTCCAAACACTATTCTATTTCACAGGAGTTACGAATTCTCTTCCTAATGGAAATACTTACATGTCAGTGGTACGTTGAAAATATTTTTTCCACTAACATTAAGGTGAATATTCTCACCAGCTGGAACTTAATTTACTATTAAAACTAACTATTTTAATATACCAAACTGCAAATTAATTTTATGATATGAACATATGATTTGTGCTTTACAGATGTTAATAAGTGTGAATTTCTCTTTTTGGCCCAACTCTCTCACCCTTGTGCCTACTTGTTGAATCTGTGGGCATGCCTGTAATGAAATGTCACTAGAAATACAATACCAGCAAGCATTTCCCCCATAACATGCCTTTAAATATTCACAACTGGCAGAATATTTAGAATTCGCAGATTGACGGAAGAAGTAGAAACAAAATTCTCTGGTTGTGTAAACATTCATGAATGAGCATGCAGAAGACGTTCTGTATATGAGGCTGCGTCTGTAAGTAAGGATAAGCATCAAGTGGCAGCAGACAGCACGTCTTCTACTGGCTGTGCATAAGAAAAAGGTTTCACTACGCGCATAGGGCAGACAAAATCCTAAAGCCAGCTTTTGGTGGAAAATGTACTTCTCCATGCAGAAAAACCTCACCAACTTCATGCAAATCCGGAGGTCAAAACATTCATCCAATATTTCTAGTATGGTGTGAAAGGACATTGCTTGCTATTCATCATTGCCAGTGCCTCACTTTTCAATCCCCAGCTCCAGAGACCTGTCTGACAGCAGCATTGCCACTTCAGATCCTCCCTATCTGTTCAGCTGGACGGCTTTTCTCTACTGTTGAATTTTAGAGTGTTCTACCCCCTCTTCTTCTGCCATTGACAGGAAAACATGAAACTTTTGCCAGAAAGATCTCCTCTGATCTGTATTTTTTCTATCTTTCTTTACCAAGACTGCTTAAGATAACTTAGTTCCATCCTGACACGCAGCTCCCTTTAGGCACCAACTTCTTCTCTGTGATAGATACTTCTCTCCTACCTGCTTCTCTCATTTCCTCTAATCACTCTTATCTGAATCTCCCTTCCCTCTCATAACAGACCTGGTCATGATGCCTTCGCTGTTGTGCTTTGAAAATGAACACTGCATGCCCACTGACCATATGCAACATGGGGATGCTGGTGCCTATTCTCAGGCAGCGTTCAGAGTCTATAATCAAGAACTTTAAGGCTAGTTCTAACCTCTCCATGGCATAAAGCTTCCCCTCCTGTCTACTGTAGTTTATAGTTTCATATTCTGAGACTGTACAGTACTTAGAAAGTAAGTGGAGACTATAATTTCACATTATTATACATGTCATGTTAATGGAGAAAGCACCTAGACTTACAACTCCCCAAATAAAAAGCAATTAAGCAAACAAAAATCCTGGAAATAAAAATATTCTCTCTGGGACCATTGATGCCCTGTAAGACATTGAAGTTTTTGGACAATTCTTCCATGGTATTAAAGCCTCACTGTCCTCCTGATCAGCCTGCAAGCTCTCTCAGCAAGCTTTCTCTCGTCTGTTCAAGACCAGCTTTCTCACACTCATTCAGATAGCTCCCCAGCTCAGAGAACATGCATTCTTTTCTCATCTGTTTTCTCAGCCGGCAATTTCCATTGTTCTAATTTAGAAGCAGACAACCTGAGATGATCCATTTCCTTTAGTTTAACCAGTCTACTTAGCATACTCAATGCTTTACTGAGAAAAAATTGTATCATGTTACCACTTCTTAGATTACTCTTATATCTGTTCTCGCATAGAGTGTGTGATCTGTGACATAGTCCCAGCCAGCAAGTGGCAAATTAAATACAGACCAAGGAATAGAGTGGTACATGAAATTCATAAAATAAGTCTGGATTCATAAATTATACATACATTCCCCAAATTGTCATATCTCCCAATCTTCGCTCTGCTGTTTGCCAGATTTTCTTCCACCAGTCACTGTCACATCATAACTTCTCCTTTCTTCTTTATGTCCTGATTAACAGGACATCTATATTCTCCCTTGAGGTCTCTTCCTCCCAGCAAGATTGTTTTCCATATCCCTACAGGGAGGGGCCAAAAAAGCATCTGTGAGCCTGAGACGCTTCTTTTTCAAGATATATTATGTAATCTAATAAAAGATAATACTTTTTTTTCTTATAAACATACCTCCATGAGCACAATTCAAATGCTTCAATAGAGGTTCAGAAAAAAATCTATATGAAAAGAATTTATTCTTAGAGTACTTTGAAAAAAATAAAATTTATACCTTTTCTATAGGTAAGGAGATTCTATGAATCTTTTGGGAGGAATGGTTTGACTCTCTGAATATTGATAAAGACCACAGATTTTGCAATTAGAAAAAGCAACCAAATATCAAATAGGCAGATTCTCCTGGTAGTACTGATTCTTTAGTGATATACAGGACACTTCTGAAAACTACTGTGGTCTTATACACCATTTGCACCCCATGCTCCAACCCAAAACTTAGCCAGCAGAGTAATTAATTTAGAATAAAGAGATACAGAATTAAACAGTAGTTCAGAGGGTTTTTTAGGTTTGGGGGTTTTGTTTGTTTGTTTGTTCATTTGTTTGTTTTCCAAAAAATTTACCAAGTTTTATGTCTCTAGCTTCATTACTTAGCTCTCAATACTCAAAATTGCTTAGAGGATGCGATAGGTTTTGCAGCATGGCTCAGTAAAGAGTACACAGCTGTACACCACTAGCATGCAGATGTTTTTATATACCAAAAAAAAGTACTAAAGCACCACCAAATTTTTGCCAAGAAATAAGTACCAAAGAAGTATCAAATATTGGTAAGAGAACAACATGTGATACTAGAAAATGGTTCATTAACATAGCATTTTGTTCAATGCTTGAGCAGAACCAATGCTGTTCTTATTTCTATCCCACAGTCAAGTCTCTCATCTGATTTTTCTATTACTCTTTGCAACAATTTTCCTGGAATTAAAGGAGTGCATATGGAATCATAATACTCAGTGCATACATGTACCTGTTTCAAGTTCTCTTCTTACCCTGTTCCTGGTTTCACAATTTTATTCAAAATCAAGGGAGGGTGCACACAGACCCTTTGTGGTTTTTCTCTCCAGTGACTTCTACACATTTCCATCTTGAATAAGTGCCCCTTTGTTTTCCAAAATGCGTATTTTTATGTGTATATTACACACACCAGAGACTTGCAGCAGCTATATAAGCATCACTTTATACGATGTGTTGATAGAATAAGCAACCTCTTGAAAACAGAACTGTCTTGCAGTTTCACACTCTTCAATTGCACAGCGTGTTGCTTTTGCTTTTTCTTTTATAACGAGCCTTTGTTACACAAGTTACACTTTTAGCCCTAAACTGATGAGAAGTATCCAAATACACAATACATAAAACAAATATAAAGTCCAGAAAATATAAAAATAATGTGATTGAGTTATGAATGTCTCGGTGACATAGTTTGGAGAGTTTAGTGGTTCAAGGAAAATGGTTTATTCTGCCTGTCTTACAGTAAAATGAAATTTGCAGGTAAGAGGGAGCATCTGTGCACAGCTTACACAAGTACACATTCAGCCTTACCCTGGAGTTCAACTTGTTTTTTCTAGCACAAAACTAAAAAACAACATAAAAAGAAAGCAAAGTCCTTGACTATTACAAGGTACAGTTCTCAGATATCTTCCCTCTTACTGCTTCCTAGTCGCCAGAAGAAGAATGTTTCTTATTCTTAAATACCAAATTTGTGTGACAGATACATTTAGTTCGTTCCTATCTTTTCCTTGTCACAGGGGCAGTAAATGTGTTAAATCCTCTGCTTAGAGTGCAGTTGTAATGCTTCCATTGTATAACTTATTGTGCATAAGATATACAAGAATCCAAACTCTGAATGTCACATTTTGTTCAGAAACATTACTTTTACTAGATGGTCTAAAAGCATAGTAGTTCTGCAGCTGGGACTGGTAAAAGTTCATAATTACAGAAGGATATCAAACAATTTGTTTCCATGTTTCACTTGTAATAGGAACATTTTTTTAAAGTTAGTAATAGCTATGTGTTGATTACAATTTCAAGTGCCCAAGTTGAAACTAAATCCGTATTTCATAGTTTGACCTTGAAAAACATTTGGGTTTAGTATCTAGAAGACAAAAGCGCTCAGTGCCAAACAAACCATAATTTTTAGAAAAGGAAAACGATGAGAACAGCCAGAGTAGTTATAGCTGAAGATATGCTATGCTGTTGTAAGAAAAGGCATAGAAAACACAACAAAAAATGTCAAAGAGCAAAGGAAATCACAAAGGTAATGACTGACACAGAAATTACTTTTACTTTGTTCTACAGTTTATCACTTACTCAACTAACTGCTGTTAGATAAAGGACACAAAACACCGTCTGTGGGGCTCATATTCACCTCCACTTCAATCACCACTGCACTCAGTGGAGAGGAGGGTCAGAACGCTGGGATTACTATCATCTTAAACTGTTGCAGCGAGTTTTGCTAGACAGCATCTGTCTAGGACAAATATTGAAGTGCCATAGTTACATAACTGAGATGTAGGTGGATGCAGCACAGATAATATCACTTTATTGATAAGATCAGCAAAGAACCCATAAGTATCATAAGCTTTCCTTGTGGGGATTTATTAAATAATACAGAGTAAAATTTAATTAATGTGAACACTGAATTTAAGAGCAGAAAATTGCTTACAATGAACAACTTAGCTCTTGAAAACCACTTACTTTATACTGGCTAAAGTGTATACAATGAAAGATTAAAATAAAATCCATTCTGAGAGAAACATACTGGGGAAGTTGCAGTACTGGCACCTTCTGGATACATATAGCATGGATGAACTGTAGATCAAGAGCAATATAAGTGTGCACAGTTTTGCTTAAGATAACCTACAAAATTCTATCAGGCTAAACAAACATGTATACATTTTGGTAATTCCAACATACACTCCCAATTGCTTTGTAATCTAGACATGAATATATAGAGGGGAAAAAAATTGCCATTTAGTTAATAAAAGCTTGAGTACATGCAGAAGAATAGCTGTTACACATATGAAAGAAAGATATGAGTGTATATAGTATATAACACTGACAACTGGCAAATGAGAGCACAGATAAATTTTTAGTTTGCAAAAGTTTGTGAAATACTGGTGCCACAACTTCTGAGGGACATGATACACACATGTGATGCTAGTAAATAATATATTTATCACCTGACTACCTAAGAAAACCAGTGCTACTCGAAACCTTTAGACTTTATATGTTTTAAAGGGAAGGGATGTAATTCTGTAAGAGTTTGGAGAATGTTTTTAATGATTAAAGATCATTTTCAGTACCTGTGAAAGTTAAGTTTCAAACTTGTTTTGGACTTTGGACATTTAATGATTTTCAGTCATTAGGTGTTTCTCTTCTAAAAGTTGTTCACCTCAGAATGGCTTTTAGATTTATGAATCTGAGGAAAGTAGACCTTACCATTTCCATGGTTCATCTGTTTCCCTGCATTACTCTCCAGCTAAATCAATCTTCAGATTCATAAAACAAGTCTGTAAATATTAATGCCTACCAGAACCACTCTCACCTCGGATAACTACCATAGCAGAAGAATACTGGGGAAGCAACATCTTTTTGAAAGTTCTTTCTAGCAAAATTAAGGTTTCCACTCCACAGCAAGAAAAGAGAAGAAAACACTTTTGAGAAAATATGTAAAATGGTATGGAAGAAGAATGGAGGCTGTAAGCTGATTGGAGAAAAACAAGAAAGGAGGAAGGTCAAAAGGAAGGAAAAAGCACAATGTGCCAAAAAGATATGAAAGGAAAGAACAGAATCAAGGAAGGGAGAAAAGAGAAGAAAGTATACAGCAGTTATAGAAAAGAGAATGAATAACAGAAAGCTGTGGGAAAGGAGAATGAATACAAATGAGATTATATTTCCTTTTTTACACTTTCTGGAAAAGCATCAATGACAAAGTATGTAGTTAAGTGAATGAACGAGAATATAACATGCATAAGGTATATCAGGAGAGGTCAGGGCCACGTATAATCAGATTCACCAAGAGCAACAGAATGCCTAGGGCTGGTTCTTAATAACATCACACTGAGACAGCATATATTGCCTTGGATTTCTCCTTGGGGATTAAAAAAAAAAAAAAAAAAAAGGCCGGACTTGTATTTAGTGTCAATCCCTTAATTTTAATCTTTGTCATGTACCATCTCATGAAATGATGATGACTGGCATCAGGTTTCTCTGGTTTCTTACACACTGGTTTATTTTGATTCCTTGGGTTTTTTTCATTTTAAGTTTTCCATTTACTTTAATTAATCTCTCCTCAGGTGGTCATGTCTCACGAGTGTTTTTTGTGTTTGGCTTTTTTTCCTTTCCTTTTTTTTTTTTTTAAGCAAATTTACTCACCTGGTAGATTTTCTTTTGCTTTCATGGCTTTCTTGCTTTTTCTCAAAGAAGAGAAGGAAAGATTAGAGGGGCATTGAGTACAGGCAGGAGAACTGGGCACTTGTCTTCACAGTGATATATTTTTTTTAAAAATTGGCAATCCAGGGGAATTAAAACAAGAGTGGAAAACAACCACTTCTGCCAAGACAGAGAGAGCAAGAGCGTGTATTCTTTCTTCCAGTTTCTGACATGATATGTTCAAATACCTTTCGGATACAGTATGTCAGCTTGTGTTTCACCGTCTGATATGACATAATGCAACATGACACACCAATTGTTTTGTGACAGAAATGTAAAGAAAAAGAGCGTCTCCGCTCTGCTGGTAAAGAAATCATTTTAAGTAAAGAAATAGCCAGATTTCTCCTAAACATTAATGCATCAAAGTGTAATGGCCTTGAGAGCTTCCCCCTTCCTGGAGCTCCTGCTGCCAGGGCTCAGGGGCAGCTCAGCCATCGTGCAGCTGCGGGCTGTCCCCCTCCCCAGCCAGGGCTGACCCCCGCTTCCCGCGGGAACTGCTTTCATGTCGGCGCTCTCACGCTTGGCTCCGGCCCGAGCTACAGCACCAGCTGTGTCGCAGCCGGGGCCGTGCCTGGCCACGGGCCTGTGCCTGGCCAAGGGCTCGACTGATCCAGACATGGCCCAAGACGCGGGTTGCCTTCCCGGCCTCACCTCGGACCTGGCTGGCGGTCACTGAGCTATATCTGACCATGGCCGACATCACCGGACCCGATCCCGTCCCTGATTCACTGACTCCTGTGCCCAGCTTGACGCCACGGACTGTTGGTCAGAACTGGCCCCAGGCATGCCCGTCCACCTTGTCTGGGGACGGCGGGATGGGGCCCTGACTGTGTCACCACACTCGGCTCCTCTCCTTTAGGGAGCAGCCGGCTGTGCCGTGCCCCAGCACAGAATGAAAAGTATTCATTCAACCAGAAACAGTACTGCTCCGTTTAACCCTATGGGCCCTGCTGGTACTTTCCAATCTTGGTATATTTTAATCATAAACCTTTTAGTGTCAAAGCGCGTTTGCAGGGCCCTGGGTGAGTGGGTGACCTTTAATTTTAGACATGTATTATGTGTTCAGAGTGATTAAAGGAGGAATCAAGTTCAGCTTTTAACAGCTGGAAATTTTGTGCAATCAGTTTGAGTATTATAATTTTGACGGTTTTCAGCAACAACATTTCCAGAGATCTGGAGGTTTTTGGTTTGCTTTGATTTTCACTTTTAGCAACTAACTATTCTCTCTTCACCAGGTCTACCTGATCCCAGAAGGCTGCATCTGCCTTCTCAGAGGCACAAGCTCTGGCTGAAGAAATGAGCATTTTAGTAATGCAATAACTGGAAGATGTCATCACCTTCAATTGAACCTATGACTAATATCCAGATGAAAGAGATACCACCAACAGAAGGGAGGAGTACACCAAAGCAGCGTTACTTCAGTGTACTGAACTGGCAGGCCAGGAATTTTTGCATGTATGAACCTAGAACAGACAAAGTCTCCCACAGTACACAGCAAAACAATTCATGTGGCACATCACAACTTAGTTCAAATTAGTACACTAAGATACATGCTCTAGAAACCCCAGCAGTTAACTCCAGGCTATGGCAGTGCCAGTATTTATATATTTACAGAAGTATGAGTCCATTGGAACTTTCAGGTGAGGAAGAAAGAAAAAAAAAAAAGACTGGGTTTTACTTACTGAAGTTGCTTTGTCTAGATTTTTCAAGTTTCGTTCAGTAAACCTTCTTTCTAAATAAAGCCCATGATACCCTAATGCATACCTTTGGGGTAGATTTCCCAAAGAAAAAGAATTAAAATTAAAAAGTGATGAGGAGGCACAATAAAGGAACCCGGAGCCTCCTACTGCTGAGGAGTCAAAGGAAACAAAAACCTTTTTGAATATTTCAATTAATATTTTGGGGAATATGACTCCTGAATTCCAATAGCTTGAAGTTGGTGATATTTCCAGCCCCTTTTTTGCAACAGAGTTTAGTTTGGCTAGTGAATTTGTGGGAGATATAGGAAAGGATCTCCAAGCAGCATTTTATTTGTACTGCCTCTTCCCTGAGAAGGAGTGAGGCAATGGGAGCAGAGTGGCAATAATCCTCTGTGTAGTTACTGAGCCCATTTTGTCCTCTGTGCTCAGGTACAGAACTGCTAAGGAATTTCTATAATGAAAAATGGGGTTTGTCTTAACTGACTCTTGAAATTCTTTCAACAGGGGAATTGCAACAGTGCTATTAAAAAAACCAGTTTTATTGACATGACACATTTCCTAGGATAGGCCATTAGTCATTTCATGTTATTGTATCAATAGTATACTTAACATTTGAAAGTCAAGCAAAATCCTAATGATACAACTATCAGAAGGAAAAATGTAATGCTGAATCTACCTAAGTGGTGCTTCTGCTGTGACTGAGTAGCATATTCAGACTAATACTGATCAGCTGGATTTCTGCTGGATTCCTGTAACCTACCAGCCCACTTGGAAGAACTGCCTGGATGTACAATCTTGCTGTGTCCTGTCCTCTGGAGTTTTCTTTCAAAATATGTGCATAAACATAGCCTTAATCATAATACTGGGCTTCTGTTTCAGCCCCAAGCAACACTGATTAATATGGTTCTATACCAAAAAAACTTGATGAGACAGAGGCTACAGGTTTTACTACTGTTTTCCCAATAATAACCTCTCCTCATTTACATGTCACTGGGAAGAGGATTCATTTTAAAACGTACAGAGATTTTAAACCTCTAGAAAAGCAATTTATTAATGTGTGATTAGCTTAATTAGCATCTATTACTTTTGTGGGCCTGGCTGTTCCCTCAAAAGCCTTTTTTTTGCAAAATAAACAAATAAATATAATTAGCATTTTAAAGAGCAGAAGGGGAGGAAAGCAATACTATACATAAAAAATGGAGGTTCAGAGATGAGAAAGTTATCGCTGATACAGAATAGAGATTAGCACAGCTGCAGACCCCATCAGTAGTCAGCAGAGTGAAGCCTGAAGAGAATCAAGAAATGCCTGATGAACACACTTCCCCCCCCCAAAAAAAGTCTGACCCAGCTGAAGTACTGTCACTCTTGCGATATCCCAGGTGATTGTGTTAAGGCTTGACATAGGCACAAAGAAGCTGTGGTTCTGTCCTGCTTATTACGTTCTTCCAGGTCCAGATTGTCTATATGAGCTTGGGCTTCACTTAATGCACTGAATTTAAAAAAGCCCTGCAGAGTTTCAGTCCACTCTTGTCCCTTGTTTCAGGGTAAATCCCGTATCCGCTCAGTTCTACCACTGTCAGACATGGGATCCTTGGCCATGCACACTAGACTTTCCCTCCAGCTTTCAAAGATTTTGCCATGAAAACAATTTTGTGGCAAGTGCAATATTAGGGGGTGTATAGAGAGCAGCTGGCCAACACGGGCACCTAAGCCAATTGTGAATCCCATACCAGTACCACCACTGTTTTTACACTACCTTAATTCAATATAGAATTGAACAAAGAATATAACATACACTATAAAGGAGCAATAGAAACCAGAAAGTGACAAAAGAAAGGTGACAGGAATGAGAACTGAGGTATGTTAGAAAAAAAAAGATCAGAAAACATAAACTGCACTGAAGCTCTTTTTCCTACCAAATTAAGCATGACTATCAATCTGCTGTTGTTTTGCAGGCTTAGTTTACAAATGCATTAGTTCACCATACTTCTTTCAGGTTTAATAAAAAAAAAAAAAAACAACTCAAATGAGTAATAGTCAGTTTTGTTGTCTGATAATAGACTGATGGCCTTAAGCTTTCTCAAAGGAAATTCAGTTTGAATAAGGATGAAACTCAAATTGTCAGTGAAGTATCCATCCAGTGAAGTAATTATTTCTCACATTCATTCTAAATTCTGGTTGTACTTTGTCTTCCAAAACATCATGTTTTGAAGCTAAATCACAGAATATCCATACTAATAAACATGTTTAATGTAAGAGCATTGTTTTTCTCACAATATTTCATGTCCCAAAAAGGTCTTTTGTAGTACCGCAGGAAAAGAAGATATATCTGTGAGAAGTGTCAGAAGTATTGAAGCAAAAATAAACACTATTTTTTTTCTTTTGATATTTCAGCTGAGGTTTCTAAGTTCAAGGAACTAACTTACGGTTTTCTTGTATCCTTCTGCTGCTTCTTCTGTCTATGTGTCAAAATAATTTCATTAAAACACTCAGCGATGATCATTTTAATGAACTTCTGACAAGTTAATATACTCCTTGTAAAGGTGTAACTACAGGTTAGGTTTGGTTTTGATTCAGTGCCCAATACATTTACTGTTTACAGAACAGGAAAAAAATCAGGTCTAATGAACGGTGCTAAGCTGGAATAAAATAAATTGAAGTCACATTTTTGGACTTCTAACCTTTCATGATCTACTGCCTTTTCAGTCAATATTTAAAATAAATACCTATCATTCAAATGAGCATAAATACCTTTACCCCAGGATTTAACAAGAGAAATGGCAATCATTAAAACTATGGATTGCACAGTTGGTCTTTAACAGCAAAAGTTATAGATTCTTCTGAATAGCCACTACAAGTCAAAACAAGCTGATGAGATTTAAAGAAAAAGAGCACTACTAAAATCACAGTAGAACACCACTGGAGCAAGCTGAGTGAAGGAAGCAGATTATCTAATTAATTTATGAGTTCTCGGTTCCTTATACTTGTTAGCTGCCTGAAGTAGTTTCTTCAAAGATCTCCTAAAATGAAGTAATACAGGGGATAATCAGAGGAGAAAAAAAAAATCTGCTTTTCATGTAAGGCAGTAAGAATAGGAAGTCAGAAAAAAAATATTTAGTTTTCCTATGTATGGAAGAGAATGGGG
>JAOBAS010000036.1:17820318-17840820 GCA_025311575.1 Elanoides forficatus
GGTGGGGTTGCTTTAGAGATGTTCATTCAAGAATATTTTCCATAAATTAACTAATTTTGAAATCACTTATAATTGAAAGCACAGATATTTTTAGCTTTGTATAGTAAGTACAATATTGCAGAAACAGCAAAAAAGAAAACGGTATGTGATGCATCTGTTGAGTTTAGAAACAGCAAACCAAGAAGGAAAGGATAGTCTCCAAAAAAAGATTCTGCCAGTTAGTGGAAACAGTTAAGTCCTAAGCAAGGTAACGGGCAGCAATGCTACTCTAAGCATCACTCTCAACAGATGGAATAAATAGAAAGCAATGAAAAATAGACTATGGGTGAGGCATTCTTCCTCCAGCACACTCCATTCGAGGTGATGGCTGATCAAGAAAATCTCCAAAATTAATACTGAGTTTTGCTTTCTTTCAGTGTAATGGTGGAGATAATATGAATATAACTCTGTCTTATCAATTGATTCAGCTCCTGAAAATGAACTTTTAAGCATATGGTAATACACTCAGAAAAGCCCATATATATGATGAACAATTCTTGAACACCATGATAACAGTCTGGAATTGCATGCTAGGGATCACACAAGTGGGTTTCCACAGCCATAATTTCAACAAATAAATTTTATCATTTGACAGTTAGTCACACAGAAACACAATGAGGATTTCCAGGAAATGTTTAAATTGTTCCACTCCGTTTTTGAACAGTGTGATTCATTTCTAATGGGGGAAGTAGGAATTTTTAAATACAGTTGATTTCTTCATTAAGAAAAATAAAATAGAAACAAAAGAGCTCAAATTCTAACAGGAAACACTGCTTACTACAGGAAAACACAACATAAAAATGGTCCACTGATTCTGGCCTATAACACGTGGAGAATATTAACAAAGCTTTAACCCATCATTCTTGCAGTGTTTTTTTTGAAAACGTATCCCATCTATCCACCTCACGACAGTGATTTCCATGACTGGATTTGGTCTTACATTGCCCTAAATTCCTTTTATTTTTCTGGTGTTCTAATCTATCAACCAGGCTCCTGACATACCTCTTTTTAATAAAAATGAAACAACAGCACCCCCCTCCAAGATAAAGTGGTTCTTTTTTTCAGAGTCCTTCACTGTGAAAAGAAATACATTGAGTATATGCTGCTTACAGAAGCCTAGCCCCCAGTAAAAGCCAATTTGAACCAAGACTGGATATCCTGACGATATTTTTGAACCCTGAAATCAATATGAAGCTGCTCAGTGTGGAGGAAGGAAATGAAGCACAGCGGTCTCTGGCTTGCTTACTGGTTTGCATGTAACACTGCACTTGTAACTCACGCACCAGGCGAAGATGTCTACTAGGTGGGTGATCTCCCTAAGCCTCCTATAAGACATCTGCAGAAGATTAGTTCTAGTTGTGGCAGGCTGAATCACATTCTGGAGCTGTCTACCTTTCTTTATCGCATATAGAGGGAACCCAGCGCAATCAGGATCCCAACTTCAGTGCTGGAATGAAGTGTTCATCTTAACGTTTACTGGCTGTGGGTTAGCGCTGCGTCCACGCAGGCTTCTACCAGGTTCAATGAGACTCAGTGCAAACACAGGAATCTGCCACCATGAATAAGACCAGATGAGGATGAGGGACTATAATAACAGGCTGAAAGTATAATTAGATGGTTCCTGATGCACTGCAAATACAATAACTTGTGATACAAATTATCGGTAACTGGAGTAGCATAGCGTTAGGAATATAACAAAAGCCAGTAATTTGTGCTCAGAGGTGTTCTCCAAAAAGAAAAGGAGGATAAAATGAAGGTTCTGTCACCGAGAAATTTTCCCTGTAGGAACAAAAGAAAACATAATCTAAAATGTGCCACAGAAATCCTAAAATACAAAAGGATAACGCTATTGTTTAGAAAATCTTTGCCAGCATTACAGAAATGATATCAAAGTTTAAACAGTGGTAGGCTTTTTTACTCATAAATCATTACAATGAATTAGAAATGTCCAGTAGCATTAAGTAAAATATGTAAATGTCAAAATCATTTGTCACAAAATCATTGTCACCATCACCAGCTGTGGTTTTTAAAGCAAATAAAAAGAAAAAATCTGACTTTTCTTAAGGAAGCACTTCAAACCTCCTTGTTTGTTTTTCGTATTTCAGTGAAGATCAGGTTTATGATCAACTTGAGTTACTTATATACTTGGAATTTCTTAAATCAGACTTGTTTTATAACTTCTTTATCCAGCTAGTTCTACAAAATTGATATTTGGAAGTGAATTCTCACCTGCCTTTTTCTTTCAAAATAGAGCACATATAAAGCTGGTATGACTAGGCAAGTTTTGACTATCTCTGCACAAATCTATATCTGTTATAGGAAGAGTGCAGAGTGCATTTCAAAATCATTTGTTCATGTTCAACATTATTTCCTGGAATACTTTACTTAAAAAAAAAAAAAAAAAAAAAAAAAGATTAAGACGTTGGATAAGTCGCATTACAAAATCTCCCTTTTTGTTCTTCTTTTGATTTTGCTCTCGAGCCTGCAGTTGGCTGCATATTTAGTGCTTCCACTGGGAAATAGAGTGAGTGCTCCAATCTGTATTTATATAGGATCCATACCCTTTTTATCATTTAAGCTGTTTTCATACATCCTTCTGCAGCTAGAGCAACACTGGCGAAATAATTACCACCTTCAGTCTGTTGCAGTAGTTAGAGGTTACTGCCTCCTCTAATCTCCCGGCGGAGCTGCTTGTATAAGCAACTCCTAACCTGTTTCAGTTCCAATCAGTTTGATTAGCAAAATTCCACTATGTATGCTCTATTTGTTAACTTGGATCATTTGGGTAAGAAGCATACAGACAAGAAAATCCATCAGATTAGAAAAACCACTACCTTCTACAGGGACTATTGACATGAAGAGGAAGAAGGGCTGGGGGAGCAGCAGCTGCTTCAAGCTGGTATGTCTCCAGACAGAAGAATATATCTGCATCAAGTTAGCCTGAATGCACAATACAATATGTATACTGGTTTATACTTTATACCAGAACAAACCTGACTTACATCAGCTGCAGGAGAGTAGACAACACCTGACCTAACATTAAGTTAGATTTTTCACAAACAGATGATACCCGATCTAGCATAACCTCTTCTGAGACAAAGTTACTCTTCCAAAAATGTTTATAAATATGATCTGGCAGAAAACATTTATATGAGTTCAGCAGAATGTCTTATCTGGACTCAGCATTTCTGGTCTGTGCTCACTGAAAGCACAGTTAATATCCCATGGAAGTGCAATCTGAGTCCTTCAAAACAGGAAAGAGTATGCTCATTTCTAAATCACAAAAAGAAAATTAAAAAAATGAATTTTTCTATCTGAGTAGAAATATAGCGGGGAAAAGAAAGTAAATGATCCATTTCTCAAGCTTTGTAGATGTATACAAACGGTCCTTTTCTTGACCCACAAGCCTCTTGTTATATTTTCTCTCCCCTGTCCAGCTGAGGAAGGAAGTGATAGAGTGGGTTTGGTCAGAACCTGGCATCCAGCCAGGGTCAAGCCACCACAAACATAAATGAAGAAGAAGGTAGAGAGTAACACTACTGTTTTGACATTATCTCCAAGTTAGGTGACAATCAAGCTCTAATTGGACGGAAGTATTTTAAATACTTCTACCCATTATTACGCACAAACTGTTTCTTTCCTCGACATCAGGTATATGCTAGTTTTAATCTATATATTAATTATCTGATTTTTCTATTGTACCTACAACATTTATTGGCATACAGTAACATACTAACATAAATTATGTTTTTGATGCTAAGATTATGAATAATGTAGAAGTGTTAACTGTAGCTGGTGTGACTTTCTTTTCTTCACAGTATTCTGGTTTACTCTGTAATTTTTTTCAGAAGATCTCTTAGCATAAGAGTAAGCAATTTTGCATCATACCTATGTCGTGTTTTTTTGAATCCCCATCAAGATGCAGTGCCCTGCAGCACCTGGAAATGCGCACTGATCTTCTGCAACACTAGTTTCATCTCTTCGAGACTAAAATTGATTTTTCTCAAACTGGCATGTAAAGGTACAAAGTGTACCCAGTGATCCATAGCTCAAGTGAGTGTAACAATACCAGCCTCAGTGGTTGAAGAAACAGTAACTTTTTAAGTCTTTGCAAGCAACAGTGCAAGAAAAAACAGACAGTAGTGAAGAATTTATCTTGTAAAATGCCAGGCAGTCAAGTTGTTTTACTGCTGCTGGAGGCTATTGTCAAAGTTGCTAAGTAAATGGTAGAAATAGTTTTCTTTAATTGGAAAGAGCTGGGATACCATGGTGATATGCTTTTTATAGCATCTCTAACATAAACAGATAAAAAAAGGATTTCTAAACTCAGATTTTATCACTGCATGATTTGCCCAATTCTATAGTTCAAGTGAAAGGCTCAAATCCTCCCTTTTGAACACTGAAGTAGGAGGGAAGGCACTGGAGTCTCTCCTGGCTCTCCCCCGTGACATAACACTGTCTGCAAGGCCTAAGTTTATTGAAAGGAAAGCAAATAGAAGTTAGAATACGCCTTTAAATACAAAGGCCAATCAAGTCTTGCACTTGCTCAACCCTCATCAACAATTCCCTGGTAACTCATGCGCTCCCCTAATGTAGCAGAGCAATACGTATGTCTTGGAAAGGACGGGCACAAGAAGCAGCATCGCCAGCGCCCACAGACTCCTTGCTACTCTCTTATGCCATGATGCTTCCTTAATACATGATCCAATAGAGAATGTGTGGCCTCAGATGTGACTTCACCTGTAGAGTACCTGATCTGTTAGTTAAGAAGTTTAAAGATGGGACGTCATTTAACGCATCTGTGTCTTGTTCTGGCCTTTCACAGTTTCTCTGAAGTGTGTATGAGAACAGAATTTCTACTACTACTGAGTCCTGAAATAAAAACCTGAATATTACAACCAGTTCACATTTCTACCTGTACTGGTTCCTGCAGAGTCCAGGGCTCCAAAAAGCCTCCTTATTTAATTCTCATTACATGTGCATAAATGAAGAAGAATTTTCACATGCCCAAGGAGAGGTGGCATATAGGTCAATAAGAGACTTTAGACTTTGTAACAGCTGAAAGTAGAGATCTCTGCAGTTACAAGTGAAAAGTGACCTTTGTGGGTTTAGTTCCTGTCTTTTCTCATTGAATGTGATCTTTCTGTCTTTTTTTCTCCTACTGGCAAGTAAGGATTGTAAAAATTTAGGGCCTGACTTTCTAAAATAGCTTTTAGAAGGCCATTCAAAGTGAACAGGTGTTGTGGATGCTTGGCATTTTTAAAATTCAAATGCAAACACATAAGCACATCTGAGATGTGTCAGGTCCTGAATACATTTCAAACATGCAGGAAAGGACTTGGGGGTCTTAGTGGTCAAGGAGTTGAACATGAGTCAGTAGTGTACTCTTGAACCAAAGAAGGCCAAATGCATCCTGGGCTTTATTAACAAAAGCATAGCCAAAAACTTAAGAGAAATTATTTTTTCCCCTCTATTTGGCTCTTGCAAGATTGGACCAGGAGTATCGCATCCAGTTTGGGGCTTCCCAGTACAAGAAAGACATGAATAAACTAGAGATAGTGCAGCAGAAGACCATCAAGATCACTAGGAAGCAGGAGCACAATGTACACAGAAAGAACTGGCTTGTTCAGCCTTAAGAACAGAAGGACAAGGGGAGGATCTTAATGTTATCTTCAACTACCTAACAGGAGGGTATAGAGAAGATGGAGTCAGACTCTTTTTGGAGATACACAGTGGTTGGGCTAGAGGCAACAGACACCAGCTGTAACAATGGAAACTCCATTCAGACACTGGGAAAAATAAATTTCACAAAGACAGTGGTCAAATATTGGAACAGGGGCCCAGGGAGCCTTTGAAATCTCTGTTCTTGGAGATATTAAAAATTTGACAAGTCATGGCCCTGCTCTGAGTGTACCCTGCTTTGGGCGGGGTTGGGACCGGGTGACTTTCAGTGGTGCCTTCAAACCTATATTAGTCTATGATCATACGACAATATCTTGACCTGGTATTTCTGAACCTGCTAAATGTAGGAGAAAATCAATGGAGCACTAGAGCATCTAGGAGTAGCCAGAAATTCCACTGTGGTCATGGAATATCCTGATGCTAGCAGGTTAGCTTGATATCATTAAACTGAGGTAGGTAAAATTGAAATTAATAAAAGTATTTAGTTACTAAATCAGAAGTTAGAGAAACAACCATCTCTTCCCCTCTCACTACACTACACAGACTAATACCAAAATGTGTCTTCTTCCTTTCTCATTCATCTGATTAAGTTGTAAATGCTAACCTATGTTCTGTGTTCAGTAACACAGAGAATTGTTTCTCATCAGTCTTGTGTGCTCAAACCTGTGGTTATAAAATTCTGAGAGTGCAAATGGAAAATTTGTGTGAAAGCTGAGGAAATGAATGTCATTCTTACAGACATATGAAAACTATATAAACTGAACACAACTTTGAAGCTTCGGGCTATTCTGACACAAAGTTTGTGCTGTTCTGTCAAAATGGTATGCAAAAGAAATGAGCTTTAGTAAAACACAAAGATTATTTCAGTTAAGATTTTCTTTCTTTAAAACTTTAATGGCATATGTACCTGTTAAAGAACAGATTATGCTAATTATATCTCTTGCTTGCAGTAACTTACCTTTTTAAATAACGCAGCTTCTGATAATCACAATTTCAATGTAACTGTTGAAGGAAATAGCTCCAGTTGTGGATATCATTCCCAGAGTGCTTCAGGCTAAAATGCCTAACAATTTTCTAATTCTATTCACAGAAAGTATAAACCAGGATTAGATTTCAGTAATTCGCCCATACTCTGACAGTGATCAGCACAGTGTGCAATACAGACCACAATCTTCAGAGAAAGTTCATGCAAGTAACTGCCCAGACACAGGAATGAATTCTGTCACTGTACCCTGGTGCGGAGCAAAGACTGATTTGTCACTGTGATGGGGAGCGTTGCTTTGAAAGAGGCCCCATCATGGCAATAGCATATCCAGATATGTCTTTATCTCAAATGCAGAGATATTAATAGACTATTTAATTTTTACTAAAAACAGAGCTAGTAACACCGTCTCACTTTTAATTTATGGTTTGTTAGGTCTATTTCTTAATATGATTAATGACATATCACTACTTAAAACATGAGACATTCATCAGCAGAACTGCATGTCCTTAAAACAGGTGTTGAGGGAATTTGAGAATGTTACAATGCAAAGTTTTACTATTTCTATAATAGTTTAAAATGACAAATTGCCCAAGAACAAAAAACGTTATAATCTTGAAATAAGAATTAATTTTTGTTAATTTATTTTGACATATTCCTCTCTAAAGTTGCAAGGCTTTCATAAATCTGTATGTGGAGGTATGAGACTACAGATGTAAGTATGAACATAGGAAAACTATAAAATAAGAAAGAATTCAAATTGCAACATTTTCCAGTGCAGAATGTGAGACAACAGGAAAATGGAACCTTTCTTAAAGCTAGAAACCAGCTTTGGTCAAGATTTGCCCTTCTTAATGGAGGAAACATGTTTTGAGTCTTGATTATTGGGAGAACAACATAAAAGATACCGGAAAAAGAAAGAAAACCTAGAATATAACCATACAGAATTAACAATTATGTAGAATACTGATCTAGAGCACATTCTACGTACAATAAAAAAAATAATGCAACTGACGTCCAAGCATCTCTGTAATTAGAGCACAAAAGATCAGTTCTCAAAATTAGTTAGTTAGTGCAGAAAACAACTAATGAAATAACTGTCCACAGAGGGCACTACTGATAAAACTGAGTAGACCAGATAAGCCAAAGACCCTGAGGACAAAGGCCCTCAAAATTCTCAGAGAAATAGAAAACAGCCTAAAAAGTAGATAGGGGCAATGAGTTTCATTGCCTAAAATGTTAAGCAAGCTATGAAATTAATTAATTAATTATAAATAAATAATTGAAGTAGATATTATTAATTATGATTTTTTTCTAACATCTGTGCACCTAAGAACATTCTTTATCAGATGCCATATTTTAATATTTATGTTTCTTGTTTTACAGAAGACATCAGTGACTTTTGCTTTTCTGCTCAGTTCTGTTCATTTTTTATCTTCCTTCTCTTCCCCAACCCTGATTGTCTGTCTTGCTCTGTTATTTCATCTTCTCATTCATTTACATTGTAAATTCTCTGGAGGAAAAACTTGTTTCTTTGTTATAGGTCTGCAGAGAGCCCTGCATAACCCAGCCATGATCTACAAATGGGGCGTTTAAGTGATAGCATAAAAATCAATGAATAAAAGGATGTTTATTGCACCTATATCCTATCAGAAATAGATGATTAATGTATATTAAAGACTTATTGTATTAATTTAGAAAAACAACAAAGGAAAAACATCTTGGTAAACAAATCTTTAAAAAAATATTTCAACACAATCTCTTGAAGTTATCACCAGAAAAACCTCCCAGTTCTCCTTCAAAGGCAGAGTATATTCTGAAAGACCAAAAAAAAAAAAAAAAAAAAAAAGTACTAAGCTGCACTGTCTGTCAAAAGGAGGCCTGTGAATTACTCAGTGCCTTAGTGTCCTGACCACTGTGGAAGACTGAAGACTGACTCTTTGGAATTGAAATTAAAGAGACATTGTAAAGTTTGACCCCAAATAAACATTTTTCATGGGTCCAATTTATTCAGAACTGGCCATTATAAAAATATACATGCACACCAGAATGCAACTGGTTTTTTAATCATTGAGGGACTGGTGAAGAAGTGCTAATGTCAAATGTTAATAATTCCAGTCTGAAAATTCTCACCTGACTGATGACTTCCAGCCCTTGTTTCAATTCAGCTTGTGCCAGGAGCCAGAGCCTGTCTGGACACTGGGCAGATCCAGGACTAGGAAAACAGGAGTATCTCAGATGTGCCTTTCTTTCAGATTCATTAGACTGGACTCTTGATCAGCTAAGGGTCTTGATCTCCAGACACAGTCATTCTTACCTGTAAAACAAAGAACATAATTTTTCATACATCTGCAACTGCATTCAATATATCACAAACTGCTTTCAGAACATTGGTGAAAATCAAAACTTAAGCCAACATAACATAGTTGTCCATGTGTTTTTGTCTGCCATTTAAGAACACTTTGTCTTCCTGGATTCCTAACACAGTTAGGAAAAAAATCCCAGGAAAAAAAATTCTGGAACTTGTAAATGGTGAAATAATAATAATGGATATTAAAAGGAAGACTTTGAAGTGCAAGTGTAGCTGCATCACTATTGTCTTCGTGGACCATGTCCACAGAGATCCTTGATCTCAGAGCCACTTGGTATGGTGAAAATCAGAGTAGGGCTAGCTTCTTCCAAATCACATTAGTGTCACAAACCAACACAGTGGGTGGGTTTTTTTGTAGCATGACGTATGCTGGATGACCTTGACTGCTGTGCAAGAATGTTTGAGAATGACTGATACTATGCCAAGAGAGTATTGGAAAAGCTCTCAAATAGGACATTTCACTTTTCATATCCATGTTCTTACTTCTCTTCATTTCTAAACCTGACTTCTAATTTCATTCTCTTAAGTATTTCTAAAATAATGGTATTCCAAAATAATAATCAGTAAAACTTTTCATGGTTTGTTTTACCTCCTTAACAACTGTACTTACAAAAATGAAATTTCAGCCTTATTCTCACCTCTACCTTCGAGTGTTCTTCTCCTTTTTAAAAATCAACTATCTTCTAATAATATATACTTCACACAAGATGTGTTAAGTGGTCTTTTACAAATTATGTTTTATAGCAATGGATTACTGATAACAGGCCAGCCCTCTAAATCAGAATATGCTTTAACAGAGAAGTGAAAGATTACCTTTTTTGAGTAATTATAAATATAAACTTCTTACTTATCTTTCTATTCCAGTTTCAGTTATTAGAATCCTTCAGTATCTGTAAAATTGGAATAAATCTGTACCTGTTTTAGACTGAAACAAAATAAAACTGAATCAACCAGGAGAAGTAGCATCAGACACTGTCTTTCACTGGTTAATTATACCTCTTAATGCACACTTCTACCCAGAGCTGAAGCTATATCTGTCTCTCAGGGAAGTAGTCCTATTTGCCCAGC
Source organism: Elanoides forficatus (assembly GCA_025311575.1). NCBI lineage: Eukaryota > Metazoa > Chordata > Aves > Accipitriformes > Accipitridae > Elanoides > Elanoides forficatus. Next base: position 17,830,461 of record JAOBAS010000036.1, read on the forward strand.
TTTCCAGTTTTGACCGGCTGGAACACAAAACATGTTGCTTTTCCAAGCCATACAACTGGAGGTTGGACATCATTGTGAGTTTTTGAAAAAGATAAGTTTGTCCATTTGTATTTGAAAAAAACACAACTTAACAGACTAATGCTTCTTTACTATTGTTTATCGTCAGCGTGTCTTTCTGGACGATGTCAATCACAGTACAGCACTGTGTCATTTTGCTTGGAAAAACAGAATTCAAAGCAGATTAACAAAGAAGAAGTGATCATTTTTGTTACTTTAAGTCTATTGCCCAGCTTTCATCTGTTCAAGCATAGTCATGCACTGAAGAGTAAAAGAATAATTAGCACAATTTATTTAGGTTTTTGCATATGATAAAAGTCACTTCTATTCATCATTGGGAAAAAACTTCTAGCAACAGAATTTGGGTTTATCTTTTTCCTCTCCTAGTTAGGTGTCTTTAACTGTTTTTAGCAGTCCTCACATTATTTGTCCCGGTCAACTTCTGACCAACATACTACTTCAGAAGTATTCTAGGACCTTGCTTTTAATTTTTGTTTCCAAGCAATTAAATGTATTTGTCCTCTGTATGTGATTGCTCATCTGATTACAGACTGTCTGGTCAAGTTTTTCTCTAGCACCACATAAGAAGTACTGTAGAGACAGCATTGTTTCTGCTTGCTAAACATCTGTGCCATGAAAAGATATTGCCTGAGAAATGAATTAGGCATGAATCAGTTTTTATATCCCCCTATAAAACAAATATAAAATAAATCAAATTATTGTTTAATATACTTAATTATCTTTTAATGTGTCTCAAGTCACATAGCGTATGTCCTGTAAAAAGCACTTGGTTTGGTCCTCTGAACATGTCATGTATATGTTAATGATGAGAGATGGCACAGTAAGTTCTTGCCAGAGTCAGAACACACTGGGAAAAAATGAGTTCCAAAATAGAGTCCTACTCTAAAAACTGTGTTAGTACAGGCATATTTCATTTTGAAAAGGGTGCATTAATTAGAAATTCCTTTCTCTGAGTATAGTGACTAATCCATTTTTCTGATTAATATTTATCATAGAATCCTTGAGGTTGGAAAGGACCTTCTGAGCTCAGCAACTGCAATCCCCCCTGCCCAAAGCAAGGTCAACTCGAGCAGGTTGCCAAGGGCCTTGGTCCAGTCTCGTTTTGATCATCTACAAGAATGCATATTTCACAGCCCATCTGGGCAAAGCTACTTGATGACCTTAACTGCAAAAAAGGTTTTTTTTTTCTTATGTTTAACTTGGATTTCCTGTATCATGACTTGTGCTCATTGCCACTCATCCTGTCACTGGGCACCATGACATCTGATTGTAGTTTTCAAAGGGACTTAATTCTAATTATAGCTTATACAGGAAAATAACTGTAAATAAACTAAACTGTAAATACATTTAAAAAAAAAAAGTATTTGCAATTCTGGAAAAATGCAAAAGGTACTAATTAATCCAAAGTGTGTCTTCCCCACAACTGAATTTCTGGTTTTGGTGAACACTGGACTCTTAGAATGTGATAGAGCACCTTTCAGTAATAAAGTTATCAGCAAAAAGGACTTAGAAAACTAAAAGAAATAGCAGTTTATTTGTAAATAAGCTACTAGTATTTGCTTGGCTCTAAACAAAAAACCGTGGCATAATCCAAATTATTTTGTGGCCTAATAACACTGAGATCAGCAAATTTCTGTTACAGGAGCACACAGTCATTAAAATCTAGATTATGGGTATCACTAACTATACTTTGCCTATATAAACTTACACTCACAAATTCCTATATCTACCCATGTAATGTCATGTATTCCGTTGGGCAACACTTGCATTTACTAAGCTCTCCATTTTTAACAATCCTGATATAAGGAACCTGTTAAATGCCTACAATATGTTCACCTTTCACAGTGCATAATAAAGTCAAACACACTCTTACAGCTACTTCATTGCAAACATACTGGCAAAGAAATGAAATCTTTAAAGGAGTGAACTTATCTGAAGGTGATGATTGAAAGCATTTTCACATCTCAGGAAAGGAACATTTTAACACTGCTTGTCACAGATATCCTGTCAGGCCTTCATGTGTTCCACATAACACCTTTGGTATAGTGTCTTCAAGCATCAGAGTGAACTTTTGCCATTGATTCTACTGTAAAATTAGATTAATGAAATGTACTCATGGGTTGTTGTATTCAAATGATAATTTTTGCTTGCTTCTTGCTATTCACTGGGAAAAAACCAGCTCCATATGACTCATCATGTTGTGGGAGTTCAATGCCAAGCCTGCTTGCACACAAAAGAAAATTACATAATTATACTAAATTTTGCAAATCAAAAACTTCTTTGTAATTGCCTTAAGGTTATTTTATATTCCATTTTCAGAAGATGCTTCCCTGTGTAGCTATTTGCAAGAACATTTATTATAAAAGTTAATTATAGTTTCTTAAAGAATTAACCAGGGTTTTTTGGTTCTTTTGGTTTTTTTTAATGAAAGAATCTCTCTGTTATACACATTTCTGAATTTTGGGGTTATCTTTTGGTTATTGACAATCTGATTAAGAAAATGTCATTTATTTTCACTTTACATGTATCTCAGGGGTACTTCATATTTTATTTAAAAGATATACTATCAGGAAAAAAAAACCCAGCAAATGAGCACTGCTGCTCTTAACAGTCTCTGAACTAATTTCAACTTAATGAAAATATTTTAAAATTAATAAGGAATGGAAAAATTACTGAAACATTTTAAATAACGTGTTACTTCAACATACAGATGAAAACAGACCAAACTTTCAAAACACGACTTCATTGGAGGAAAGACAGGCCAGGGAGAAAATTGATTAAAAAATAAAGTTTTTCCACTTTCTGACATTTATTTTTGTGGGTCTTCTTGGAGTCCAACACTGCCAATCTAGCAATCAGCAGCTATTTTTGACGTGTTGCTTCCTAACTTAACTACAGACTGTCACTTTAATCTCTAGAGAATGTTATTGCCTAGGAAGACTGAACTGGTAAGGGGGAGAAAGAAACCAAGAAAATCACTTCTAATTACTGTTATGTCAATTTGGAGACTGACTGGAAGCACCAAAAATCTATCCTTATTTCTTACAGTAGAGAAGAACCAAAAAAAGTATCAAATTCGTGAACCACAGCTCTGTCTGGTTCCTGAAAATGCCAGTTTCACTAAACAGGATTTCTAGACTGCAGGCAAGCAGGGAGAGGTAATAAAGGACTTCTCATCATTTAATGATAACCAGTCACAGAGTTTTGTTTAGCCAATTCTAATGCTTCAGAAAATTGGATTTTGATGAGGTTTCTGCACCTTAATTTCCTCTCCCTATGCATTGCCTACAAAGGCCTATTGCATAAAATACTGACTGAAAGCTAGTCCACACTCTGCATACTCCAAGATGTTTTATTGCCTTTGTGGACATTAGACACCCTGCTTATATTTACTACCTCCTAACAGAATGGGACAGAAAATAAAACACATGCTGTGAAACTCACTGGTATTTTCTCCCATCTTTGGCACTTTCCTCTGCCTTTCTTTGAATGTTCTGCAAAGCAGCCCTCTTTATTTCTCACTTTTCCCCTTTATCTCCATACATTGAAAGCAGAGAAAGGGAACAGAATTCTTAGCTTAATACTGTGTAGGTGACAACATGTTTCTTTTCCCTCTACTTTGGGGATGACTTTGAGACACGTTTCATAGTTGCCTGACAGATCCACAACTCCTTCTGCCCAAATTCTGGCTGAATTCCAGTCTTATAATGACATTCCACCTACCTAAAATTCTCCCTTTAGTTCAAGTGGGATAGTGTGCCATTTTCTGAGCTCTGTTACTTTGCTTATAAACTCCCACTGAAACTAAAGAGAAAGGCAGGCAGGATTTGGTTCACTGGTCTAAAAACATTATATACAATGAACCAATTGTTCAGTAAAGCTAGTGAAACTATTTCCATAGACCTAGGCTGGAATACTGAATCAAAAGCTGTTGCTGCCCAATTACCATACTGGTCTGTGACAGCATTTAAGCTCCTGTGGTTCTTGACTCAAAGTTGTGTGGAATGAAAATCTTTTGAATGGAATCTGGAACTCATAAGCCAATGACCAGTATAAACTTTGTAAAAGCGTTCCTCCTCTCTGAAAACAATTAAGTGGCTCCATTTTCATTTCAGTGGTAAATTAAAAGTTTCCAAACCTTTGTTTTCCAGGAAAGAGAAATGTCAGCCACTAGTGGAATTTGCTTTTCAGGTCCTAATGTATAACTCGCTCTTGGATTAGAGGAGTGACTTAAATCTTCTAGAAGTTCTAGGGCCTCCTTTCTTTATTATGACCTTCCAGTCATCTTAATTATCATTTGTACTTGAAAAATATTACTAAACATTTGCAATGCTCTAACTCCTGATTACTAAATACTCATGAAACCTAAAGGAAGATCAACCAGTTTAGACAGTAGGACTGACATTTGCAAGATAAAAGCAGTTTAACAGGAGTTAAATATGAACTATTAAGTACAATGATTTTCTAAACTTCCAAGATCTTTTGGCGTTCAAAAATTAAAGCCAGAACAGAGAATAATAATTAGCAAGAGGAATAAAGGTGGCATCTTGATGCATATGAGAAGAGTGGCTATGCCTATGGGTACAAGAAACTGATCTTGGAGAAAGAAAAATCATCAGAACATTAATAAAATGAGAAAAATTATGTGAGGTAGAGTTAACATAGACAGACAAAAGAAAGATAAGAATGAGGACAGTAGAAGAGAAGGTAAATTGACATCTTCTCTTGCTTAGGGTTTCAATTAATTCTTTTCCTTTAGCTAATGGCAGAATTGTGTATTCAGCATTTTCTTTTCTCTGTTGTATTCATCATAGTAACGTTTGTGGTGTTTAGATTTGCTACTAAGTTGACAGGGGGATTTCGTCAGTAATTTGCTTTGGTTGCTCAGTGATTGCCAGTCTGTTGTGATATATATATTCCCACAGAACATATTTATTTGCCTACTGAGTAGGAGGAATGGAAAGAGGAGAAAAAAAATCAGTGTGGACATGATGACCTCCACTGTGAATTTTACTAAGTGACTCCATGGTCGCTGTGAATTTGTGACTCGTGCTTTTTTAGAAACAGTGTGATAGACCTGATGGCTATACACAGCACGCACCCAAATGACACATTTTCCCTTTTGTATCAGTGGTATCCTCCCAAGGAAGCACTTTGAAACGTGCTGAGTGTAGAACTGGCTTGATCTCATGGCTAATAACATGAAATTGGGAGCCAGAAAAGCCTGTCTTAATTCTTTTTTTCCTCCACCAACTCTTATGCCTTAGGGAAAGTCACTTAACTTCACTAAGAACCTCCTGTACCTCCAAGGAAAAAAAAAAAAGAAAAAAAAAAGGCTTTCCAAAACAGATTCAGAGTCTCAGCAGCTTTGCAAGATGAAGACAAGATTTTGTCTACTACTTTGAAAATGTAAAAGCTAACAAAAGCTGGATATCTGGGGGTTTATGTACTTCAACAAATGAACAAAAGGCATTTTACAGTCCTTTGTGTGTATGTGGAAATAGTTATCTTTCTACTGCAAAAGCATAGAGTGCCAAATTCTGATCTTAGGGACATGTTATCAGTATGAGGCCAATGACACAAGGACAATTACAATATTTATCAACGTTCACTAAGCGTATACCGTACAAAATTGCATCTACACTCAGTAGTTTAGTAAATGCATTATATGAGCAGTTAGAGAAACGAAACATTTTCTGTCAAGCTGGAACTGAGAACTGTCACTAGACTTTCTCCTGTAGACTTTTTTGCAGTTCCTGGCAGTTGTTCTGTGCGGTAGGACAGGCGACAACACCTACTTTTGCTGGACACTACTGAACCTCCTAAAGGTGTCTAGCTCACTTGTTTTTCAGTAATAGTAACATTTGCATCTGCTGTACCTGATTGTCTCTGATAGTTATGTCTAGTGCTAATGTTTTACCTTTTCCTTTTGAATTATTGCAGATGTTTGCTGATTATATGCAAACTGCAGCTGCCTTTTACACAAGCTACAAATTTATCAGAAAACGCGCTGGACATCAGAAGAAAATTTCACTAGCAGCAGGTTTTCCAGATGATGAAGAGACAGAATGCTAAGAAAACCTAATTTACTTTTTGTATGAAGTAGAAGGGTTATATTCCTCTGGGCCTTTATTGCTGTGCATGCCACTTTGCAAGTGAAACATACCACATGAGTACTGTATGAAGAAAAGCATCATGAATACTAAGTTAGTCTGGAGTTGCACAAGAATATAAAATGCATTGGTTCTAGTTAAAATTGATTTTTCCTTGGAAATAAGTATTGGATTCACTTTCTCTCTCTCCTCAAAACACTTAGACAGATGGAAAATACCATTGTAGCTGCTGTATATTAAAGTGGTAAATATACAACCAAGCAATCCAGAAATCTTGCTGGTAGCTTCAGTAAAGACTCATTTTCATTGTTTCAGTGCAAATGAGTACAGCCTCTAGAATGTATTCACAGAGTTAATCTGTGTTGATTCAAAAAATGAGCAAAGCTTTTTTTCCCCCCAAGTACTAACAAGTTATAACTGGAGCAGAGTAGTTTCCAGAAGTTCGGGGTCACTAGTTACTATGGAATTATCAAAAGAAAGGAGAAGAAGGAATGGAACAGGAGCCAGTCACAGAATCCATTCCATTTATGTTCTGAGCAGAATTTTTTTTAAAAGTTTTTTCATTTTTCATTTTCAAAAAAAGTTCACGAAGGAAAGGGGCTACATGAAATTATAGAAACAAAATTTTATATACTGCTGTAATAAATATAGCAGCTGCTGGATTCTTCATTCTTCCCTTTATATTAAGTTAAAATTATTTTCTCATTGAAATTTTTTAGTAATTACTGACTTTAAGTAAAGATACTGATGATTATTGGTGAGATAAGGTACACTAACAGAACCCAACTTTCACAATCTTTTGAAGGCCCAAATGACTTTGAATATCTTAACCCTGTAAAATTAATTCAAATATTTTTCACATGTGAAAGTCAAGAAACTATAGTACTTAACACAGATTTTCAAGCTTTCTATATGGAAAAGCTTCACAGTCTGTATGTAACTGAAATGTACAACCAATTTCTGCTATACTGTAAAATATTCAATAGTACTTAAAGAAGGGTTATGGATGGTACTGATTCTCATCACCTAAAAAGGGCAGAGTTGGTCAATCTGGGCCTGTAAAACTGACTTTTATATGCATTTCCTCAGTACTTCTTAGGGAGCATCAATTGTACCCCTTATTAACGTATTTTCACAAAACAGAAGTACAAGACATACCATTAGATTGATTAAGATTTATATTATTGATCTATTATGATTTGATCAGTTGAGAAGGATAAGCAAATCATAACTTCCTTTGCTCCACTTTCATTGTATTCTAATGATATACACATTCTTAAGGTATAGGCTGAACATATTGACTAGGTATTTTGCTTCAACATCAAGTAACTTTCCATCTGCTTGACAATAAAGTCAATCTGGTTTTGCAGTGGCAGGTTACAGTGGTGGATTGATACTCTCACACTCAGCTGATTCAAAATTGCTCTAAACATTTGACTAATTACTTTGCACTGCTGTCCTGGTTTTGGCTGGGACAGAGTTAATTTTCTTCTTTGTAGCTGCTATAGTGCTATGTTTTGGGTTCAGTATGAGAGGAATGTTGATAACGCACTGATGTTTTCAGTTGTTGCTGAGTAGTGTTTAGCCTAAGTCCAGGATTTTTCAGTTTCTCATGCCCAGCCAGCGAGGAGGCTGAAGGGGCACAAGGAGTTGGGAGGGGACACAGCCAGGGCAGCTGACCCAAACTGGCCAAAGGGGTATTCCAGACCATGGGATGTCATGCCCGGTATATAAACTGGGAGGAGTTGGTTGGCAGGAGCAGATCGCTGCTCGGGAACTAACTGGGCATCGGTCAGCAAGTGGTGAGCAATTGCATTGTGCATCACTTGTTTTGTATATTCCAATCTTTTTATTATTATTGTAATTTTATTATTGTTATTATTAGTTTCTTCATTTCTGTTCTATTAACCATTCTTATCTCAGCCCACGAGTTCTACCTTTTTAGTTCCGGTTCTCTCCCCATCCCACTGGGTGGGGGGGAAGCGAGTGAGTGGCTGCGTGGTGCTTCGTTGCCGGCTGGGTTAAACCACAACAACTAGCCTTTTTTGTTTGTTTGTTTGTTTGCTTGCTTGTGCCTGTAAAAGTTAGTCTGATAGATATTTGAGCATGTAAACTTGTACAGCTGGATATTCCAATAATTAATAGGTCTGGTATCATTACTGTAGAAGCAGAGCCTGAATCAGAGGGAAAAAAAAGTGCTTCTGCTAGGCACAACTTTCTAATATTTTAATTTCTTTAACTTTCAGACTCTGGGGCAGGCAAAATGGCCTTGAAATTTAACACAAATAAAAACCAATAAAAATAAATTACCTCATTCAGTTAATGAACAAGGGAGAATAAAGGTCATATACAAACCAATATGAACTGAAAGACCTTACTCGCCCCAGTCTTTGTGCAGCCACAGGGTGACTCACTAGACATTCAGAGATGGGAGAACTTACAGAGATAGCCCCTGAACTGAGAAGACTTTTTGGCTACACTAATTTAGGTGGATAAATGGCCACCAGAGTTCATCAACAGAGCTCATCAGAGGTCAAAGATGTATCTGTGAGATGACAGAGGTCTTGGACAGGCATAAAGGAGAAGAGGTCTGCTCTAGTATTTCAGGCTTGGACTATATACTGTTAATGAAAGCATTTGGTGAAAATTTTCTGCAAAGCCACTTAGGTGTGAGTTGTGAGATATGAATAAAGAACTAAAAGAAACCTGTAAGGCATTGGAAGTGAGGAAAAAATGAACTTACAAGATGCAAACTGAAACAGAGTTGTGTATGAAACTAGGACACAAAGCTTGGAAAGAACATTCTCCAGCCCCAAAAACCTCCTGCCTACTGCCAAATACTGCAGTTAGGAAACACCCACTGTGTTGGTGAACACAGTGTACTACAGCACTAGTACATTGATGACACTGGTGTGTGTTAACACAGCAGGTGCTGTGCAGTGAAGGAATTAAATATTTTAAGAGTCTTCACTCAGTAGAATCTGTTGCTTCTCCACCTCCCAGCTGTTTTCCTCTTTCACTGTGGATGTTGGAGGTCTGCACAATCTGGTTTAAAGTATGGAAAAAGTCATTATCTTTCTATTGTAATTCCTATTTTCTTTTGCATTCTCTGTGAGGCTTCTGCAAATCCATCCACTATTTCTCTGCCGCATTGTATAAATGGCAGATATTTGCCTTTAAAGATTAACTAATATTTTCTTCAATTTGCATGCAAACTGTTATGAACTGAGAATATTCTTCTGTTCAATTTTACACTTCTGCACTAGTAAAGGCATTTTTGTATTATGTCACACCACACTTTTACTATAATCCCCGTTTACCTCATTACCTAATCAAACTGCAGCTAATAACTGTAACAAAACACTTATTCATTTCTCTATCCTTTTGGTGTACTTTTGATTCTTTATGTGAAATGTCACATTTTGCATATCTGTACCAAACTCTCCCATAGTTGAATTCTGAGTGTCAGAGCTTTATGCTGTATGAAAAGTCATTCTTCAGGGTTGAATACCTTCTGATAAAATACAGTGATTTCTTTTCCCAATTCCCCCAAATACATCCTTTTCCTGAAAAATCTCCAAAGGTTTCTGTAAATTATTCACGTTGTGATTATACATACTCTTTCAACATACAGAAAAGCACCTGTTCAAACTAAGAATTAGCTGTCTGTTATCATTCTTTTCTCTCTCTGGATCTCAGACATATGCACACGGACCCACACAGTCCTCTACACTTTCTAAAATGAAACCAATTCATCTGCTATTCTGATGCAACATATATCAGGAGACTAATGCTTCCAAGAAATCTGGGTGAAGCTGCTTCAGAGATGTACAAAATTTGCTTGTTCAAGAATGGATTTTTTGTTTGGTAGATTTATATTTTCCCAAAATGACCTGGCACAGAAATTATCACTTTGCTTTGCCTAGTTGAGCATGGTGAATAGTGTCTCTTGTATAATTCTCCTGGGGAAAGATACTGAGATAATGAGACATATTCATGTACATACGGTATATGCAGTTAATATGGATACACCATCACAAGAAATTAAATTCTAAATGCTCCTGTATTAAAAACACATCTATGAAAGCCTCACAAAGGGCAGAGATTGACCTTATAAAGGATAAGACAGTCATCTAAAAATGGGAAGAAAGAAGAGATACTGGGGGGTG
>JAOBAS010000036.1:17840920-17854399 GCA_025311575.1 Elanoides forficatus
GGTGGGGGGGAATCGGGATGTTCACAAACTATTAGTTGCAAGTTCTGCCTTAGTCCTTACATGCACCTAGCTTATTATGTCTATCATTACAGCACCTGAGTACCTTCAAACATCCTCTGGGACATTTTTAGAGCCTACCAAATTCCCATGTAAAATAAATTATTAAACTACAGTTAAGTTGAAAGGTTAAAGTATAGTCTTTAAAGCAACTGAAAACTGATAAAAATCATTGCTGTTCAGTGCTCTTTCAGCCTATGAATTTACTTAGTTACCAGTTTTTCATTTATTTCTTATATACATTTGCAAATACTTTAAAAGTAGTCTTCCTTTGTAGAACAAAATCTAAAAAACTGCAGTCCATAGTTCACTTTTGAGTTTAAGAATTCCTAAGCACAGGACAACAGATGTCTTACATTTTGGGAAGGCATTAATGTGCTTGTCCCACTTGCATTTAGAATGTCACAAATCTAAACCAAGAACACCGATTTTAATCCTTTGTAATTTTCTGATGCAAAGTCTAATCATCAATTGTTACACTAACTTTCGCTTTTATTCTGCAAGTCAAAAAATTTAAGGATATTGGTCCTGGAGGTTTGGGTCTACACATGCATTAACTTCATGAATAATGGCACTTATGTAACTGGTGATGTGTACTGTACCTTTGGGGAAGTGTTTAGAATCTCTTTTCTTAGCATCCTTATTTTATGCTGGAGAAGGCAGAGTATGTCTTCTTCCGTGGATTTTGCCTGCTCAAAACATATCGGGCAGAACTCATAATAGCTTCTGCCTGTTGAAAATATGAGTGTACTTTGGCTCAATAATACTATTGTGTAGAAATAATGCAAGATAGAGATTATAACATAAGATGTTCATTTTAAACCTCACTGACTATTTGAAGAGAACATATTATCAGGCAGAAGTAGCGTTGCATTTTGTGCATTGAGTTGCAATCTGGACATAATGAACCTTTACCTGTTTAATTAGTAACAGTCTTACATAGTAATGATATCAGGAACAGCCTATATGTAGGGACCCCAAATACCCTCCTTTCAGCTATTAAACAAAGGCTGGCTTGGATTTTAATCCATTTTGCAAGAGTTTCACTCTAGGAACATGATTCAGAGCTAGCTTATTGCAGGAATTTAAGTTGCACCAATAAGTGCATAACTTATGAGAAGGCAGAGTTAATTGTTACCCCTTCTTGGCATCAACTGCTTGAAGAGCTGTAGAACATAGGGAAAGACAGAAATATGTCTTAAAAATGTTACACTTGAAAGAACAGCACATGGGATTTAATATCAGATTGATCATTGTCCTTTAAGAAACAGTGCAGAGAAGCCAGATAACTGAAAAGCTTTATTTTTCACTCATCTTCTTCCAACCTGTTTTTACTCTCTGTCACTTGTTAATGTTTCTTATAGGTATGGAAAGTCTGACATGATTGCACCATTTTTATAACATAAAAGGAAAACACTAAAATGAATGTTTCTCCTTTAAAGTTCATTGTGTTACCACTGGGTCTTCTGCTTAACTACTAAAGGATATACTTTAAGATATTTTTTCAGATAGGTTTTAATAAAAGCCAAACAGTACAAATGTTCACTTAATCTAGAACATTTGAAAAAAAAGTATTAGAGAATTTTTAAACTGAGGTCTCCAGTACTACCTTCTCCTGGCTGAACTAAAAACCTAAAAGTGATTATCATAATCATAATGTGAAATGTTTACCCTTTATTAATTATCAAAGAATAAAGGTGGAGAAAAAAAGCCCACACCTTTTTCATGTGTCCATGTGTGTTTATTTCTTAATATGTAATAACTAACTTCCTTACAAGATTGTGTATTGAGTACATCTGTTTGAACTTGACTTCAATCAAGCTATAATTGGGGCAAAACATCCTTTTCAAAGTCACTTACTTTGTCCTAAAAGTGATAAATTATAGAAAGATAGAAAAGCAGAACAAAGACAGGAAGTCTTCAGAAGAAATTGCCAGACACCAGTTCCTATACATTTACATCAGAGCAGCTCATGTAGTACTAATACGGAATTCATAGCTAAATCTCAGATTTAAAAGAGGTCACATACCACATGACAGATTTCTTGTAGAACAATCTTGATAATTTATTCATCAAGATGGTATCAACTAGGATATGAGAGTGGGGAAGGGAAGTAGAAACAGAAAGAGCAGGATGGGGAAAGATATGGTAGAATTGTAACATACTGCACAGTTTTTAGAACAGGAGGAGAACATTACTAGTAGGAGCCAAAATTAAAAATGAGAACTAAAAGCAGGTAAAATAATATAATAAAGGAAGCTAATAAGATAGCATCATCTCTATATATTAATTACAGTGACAAAAAACAGAAGGGGAAGCAAAAAACTCTACAGTTGGAAAATACAATACAAAAGATGAAGTGAACTATAAAACTGTAATTGACGGGCACACACCAATAAGCACAAAAATATGGAGAGAGCACAACATACATTTAGGACAAAACACCAGCACAGAAGCATGTGAGGAAATCTGCAGCAGTTCAGACGCAGGAAGAGGAAAGATGTTATGTTGCTGACATAAAATTCTTGAAGGAAATATAAAAGGAGAGGAATATGCAGTAAAAAAAAATTAGATATTTGCAGGAGCTAAACAAGGATAAGGAATAAAAATAAACAAGGTACTCTGTATAAACAAGTGATGAATTAATAGAGAGTTATATTACAAAAGAGGAAACTGAACAATGACTAGCAGAAATAAACAGAAATATACTACAGTATACTGATAGCATGGACAGAAATTTGTAGGGTCACAAGCAATTAAAGAGTTACAAAAATTACATATGGTAACATCATCTGTGGAAACAACAAATTAATTATTGACTGAGAAAATTTATGACATTGTAGTTCTGTTGTACATCTCATCAATTAGTAGAATTATTGTTTGTAATAGAAATTCTTGGGAGTTCTAGTTTTGGAAAAGGCAACACAGAAGCATACAGAATTTGCTACTTATATTGCTCAGAGGATTTCTCTAAAAGCCTTTAAAAAATCAGGAAAATACACATTGAAAATCTTACTTTAGTTCACTGAAGCTTACAGAAATATCTTCTGACTTCAGCAGAAACCAGGTTAGATGATCAGCAGAGACTCATTGTTCCCTGTGGGAGTACTGACTGAGAGATGGAACACAGCTGTATTTTGCCCTCCCCAATAACCAAAGTCCAAGTCTAGTGGCTCTCAAGAAACAACGCACTCGCTTGCTTATCCTTCAGTTGTTCATGACGATAACTTCAGCTAGCAGTTAGCTTGCAAGATGAGTATGGGGAGCCAGAATTACACAGCTTACTTCCTAGAGAAATTGCAACAAATCTGTTGTTAAGTGTGACTGTTGCATGTTCAAGTTTCAAATAAGATTTTTAAATATCAATTGAAAACACTGAAGAGTGTTTGCTTTTCAGATGAAATAACAAAACCAAAACCAACAACAACAACAAGAAGAGCTACATTTGAGAAAAATCTTGCAGGTTTTTCTCTTTTTTTTTTTCAGGAATGGGCCACTTTCAACAAAGACCCAATCATTTCTAAGTCCCAGAACAGAAATTGATTCTGTTTCTGTCAAGTTAGATTTCAACAGCCATTGAGAGAAGACAGAAACCAATTCAGTGCTAGTTCTTCATGCCTCTGTTATAGGTCTGTTCTCTTTGTGCTGTATGTTTGAGCACATAACACAACTTGACTGGATGGTCTGGAAAGCAACAAATGAGGAACTTAAGTTCTGGCATAAATATGCTCGAAGCAGTTGTTCGGTTATATACCCACAACAAGCAATGCCAATCAATCATAATTCAGACACTGAATGAAAGATACACTTTGGCACCAAAGGATTCTTGAAAACAGAAATATATTAACAGTTAACGTCTTGGAACCAATCCTTTTTTTCCCTCTCCATAACATAACTTGTCAGGTTTTTCTATCGCAACCCAGAAAGCCAACCGTATCCTGGGCTGCATCAAAAGAAGCATGGCCAGGAGATCAAGGGAGGGGATTCTGCCCCTCTGCTCTGCTCTGCTCTGGTGTGACCCCACCTGCAGTACTTCATCCAGCTCTGGAGTCCTCGGTACAAGAAAGACATGGACCTCTTGGAGCGGATCTGGAGGAGGGCCACAAAAATGATCAGAGGGCTGGAACCCCTCTGCTATGAGGAAAGGCTGAGAGAGTTGGGATTGTTCAGCCTGGAACAGAGATGGTCTTATAAAGGAGACCATATTTCAGCCTTTCAACACTTAAAGGAGGCTTATAAGAAAGATGGAGACAGACTTTTTAATAGGGTCTGTAGCGATAGGATAAGGTGTAATGGTTTTAAGCTAAAAGAGGGCAGATTCTGACCAGATATAATGAAGAAATATTTTACAATGAGGGTGGTGAACCACTGGACCAGGTTGCCCAGAGAGGTGGTGGATGCCCCATCCCTGGAAACGTTCCAGGTCAGGTTGGACGGGGCTCTGAGCAATGTGCTCTAGTTGAAGATGTCCCTGCTCGTTGCAGGGAGGGGTTGGACTAGATGACCTTTAAAGGTCCCTTCCAACCCTAACCATTCTATTATTCTATCAAGCAGCAGCAGCAACAGCCTAGAGAAGCACAGGTCAATTTAACATAAATAACAAAGGGGAAAAAATGCTGACTGCTCATAAAACATCAAGGCTTCAGTTAGCCATTCAAATATTGCCTGGTGTAGAGCACAGACAGAGAAGTATCACAGCAGGAAACCAAAATCTGCAAAGCTATGACATTAGTTTATCAGACAAACAATTGTGATAACTCACCAGCACAGAGTTTATCTCCTGTGAGAAGAGAAACAAGATGAAGAACCTGGTCTCAGTCATGGCCCTTATGTATTCCAGGAAGTTTGTGTCCACCACCACGTAGAAAAGGTCAGAGGAAAGAAAAAAACCCAAAAACCTACACTGGAATCACAGAAATTCTGAATTCTTCAAATTGTATTTTTCATGTGCTGCTGCAAAATACCTTTTTTAGTGAACATTACAAAAAAAGTAGTCAGAGAAGACTGCCAGCTAAACGCATTTTTAGATCCATGTAGAACTTAGCATATGGAGAGACATCCACACAGTCCCTTAGCTGCACAGGACATCACAGATGAAAAATTGATAGGTGCTAAACTATTAGGGTGAGTTTCCAACTTCTTGCTTTTTCCAATGGGAGACTAATGCAGGAAATTAAACAGCCTTCATACAGAGTCTTCAGTTAATCTGAGCAGAAACTGTAAGCAAAATATGAGAGCAAAGTCTGCCTAATTCCAAAGAAAAGTACTGGCCTGGGCAGAAAGCTATTGTAATAGCCAAACTGGTATTTTCACAATTTAAAATACAGCTTTAGTTAAAAAAAGGTAAGTTAAAACATTTTAAAAGCCCACATGGAAGACAAATATTTTCAGACCAGACTGTAAGAACTCTCTCTCTCTTCCATTGTGGGTACTCTAATTAGACAGGTGCTTTGTTGAGTTAGCAGACAAAACCAAAGGCTGAGGGAAGGAGGAAAGGTCAGCAGTTTCTGTCAGTCTCAGTAGTGTCCCACGTTGCCAGCTGAAGTGGCAGCATATACCTTTCCCACTGTAAGTAAAGATAAAATCCTTCAGTTTTACTTACAAAAAATGTTAGTGTTAAAATGGCATGAGGAGTAAATAAAGGATAGCAAGATACTGAACTAACTTCCAATTATCTCAGAAAAAAACAGATTTGAATGAAAACTTTTTAAGAAGGGACTAATTAGCAAATCTTTCTTTAGTACATACAAGTAAACTATTTATTAGTAAAAATGTGGTATCATATAGTTCTTTTTTCCCTAAAAATAGCATGCTCCTTAACACCATGTCAAAAGGTAAAACTCTGCGATATATCTCCAGAGATGTAAAAGAAAGAATTCTACACAGAAAGGAAACAAGATCATGACTCCAAATGTAGAAAACATGTCTGCATCAGCAGAGTATACCAGCATGGAAATGTCTTTTTAGACAGAGATGTAATAAATGTAAAGCAGGATTTTAAGAACCTCTGTAGGAAGGAATCCCTTCCTATATTTGCCCTTCCATCGTTGTCCATGCCTGCCAACATGACAAGTCCTTTCCAGAATCCCAAATGCCCTAGGTAAGGAGGACTATATTGCAAGTCATGAAGGGTAAAGGTAAAGCGTGAGGTAGCACAATTATCAGAACTTCTCATTTCATCAACTTGTAGAGGATAAATTACTTTCAGCAGGAGGTATAATCTAAAGCAGATTATCTTCATATTGCATGCTTGTATTTTGCATTAGTATTAGAAGAAAACATGAAAGAAACAAAGAAACTTTTTACTTAGCTGCAGGGATTAGGTCAGTGTAATTGCTCAGTATACGTTCCTCTGAGGCTGGTGGTATCAATGATACAAATGGTGCGTTCATCAACTCCTGTCTAAATTACTCTTAGCACATTTGATGTTCCCAGGGAAGTTCAGTCCAGGTGCTTCCACACTTTTTATTATTTGAAGTTTTGTACTGATAGTAGGAAGACACTGTAAACTTGGAGATGAGAGATCAAATCAAAACTTCTATGTTTAAGCTCTGTTCTTCTAAAAAACATAGCTGAGTATTCTTAAATACAATTAAACACATAACAAGACACAATCAAATCCTTTGGACAATAATGTTAAGGACAAGACGGGCAGCTCTTTTGAGATAACAGAGTTTGAAATACAGGAATTTGATTAATAATGCACAAATTGTCAATACGTATTTTGCGATCATGACAGCCATGGCCAGTTCATTCTGCTACTGTGCAAACTATTCCTATGCTGCCGAGGCATGGGGATCAAGAACAAACTTCGGGCAGCCGGTACTGAGGACTGTGTGCATAGGCAAAATGAGCGCTCCCCAGGAGAAACGTATGAGCTTGGACTACTGTTAAAAGATTCCAACCCATGTTGTACCTGTACTGAATCGAGACCAGCTTTTATGTGAAACCAATCCAATGCAAAAGTGCTGGCCAAGCAGATACTATGAATATAAACAAGGGGTGGAAGAGGGCTGCTGGATGGCTCTGTTTCCATTCAATTAAAACTTCTGGATTGTTGTATTACAATTTCCAGTGAAGTGGAATATCATATTTGAATTTGGTCAGTCAACTAACTGGACAATCCTCTAGTCCACCCGGCAGCTGACAAATAGCAAGCTAGCCAGCATCCTGCCTTCCCAAGCCCCCCAAGTTTTCTATCTTCCTGGAAAAAAATATGAAAGCATGTCAGGGCAACCAACTACTTGATTTCTACTGAAAATATCAACAACCATGCATTCTCAAAAAAAACCCCAACCCACTGATTCTGTGAAATCTGCATTTTCAGTTAGGAAATTCCTTCCCTGGAAACAACTCCAGAAACCCAAAACTGATTCTGTGAAATCTGCATTTTCTGTTAGAAAATTGCTTCCCTAGAAACAACTTCAGTGTAAGTCTCTCTCCCTGTTCCTGTCCATTTCACATGTTGCGACACAGTAGGAAGTTATGACTGAGGACCACTGCACACATGTATTAATCTAAATATTTTGTTCCCATAAAGGAACTAAAATACATCTGGACTGATTTTTTTCTGAAAATGAAAAATATTTCATCTGCCCTGAAAGCAATCATCCTAAATAGCAATGCAAAATGAGCTTATTTATTAATATAGTAAGCAACAATTTTGCACCTTGTTGGGTAGGACTCCAGTTTTATTTTCTCCTCTGACAGATTGAAATTATTTTCTTGGTTGATAGACAAGAACTCACAAGAAGCCCTGTAATTTAATTAATCTTTCTGGTTCTCCATTAAATATCCAAAAATATGTGTTTTGGTATAACCTTGCAATAACTCACAGCAACTCCAGCTGTAACAGGTCTCCTATATTCTCCAAAAATTATATTAAAGTCAAAAGCCATGATCAGTAGGAAGCGATAAGCTCACACCTTGGCTTCAAAATCCAAAAGGCTTTAAGGTACTTCAAAAGAATCCAAGATTCTCCAGGTTTCCCAGCACAAAGCCCACCTGAAATCTTTTCCTAGGTTTTCAAAATAATCAAACCATGCAAATAAAGGTAGTGACTTTCTCTGTACCTTTTACCCATTTTCATCTATAGTTTTATAACACCTTTTCTGCTTCTTTAGTGTAACTATTAATAGATCTCTGCAAAAGATCACTTGTAGTTTGCTCATACAGAAAGACATTTTATTGAATTAATGAGATTATGGTTCTTTGGTTTGGACTACTTGTAGTAATTAGACTTAATATAAGAATTCTCACAGCTGATCAGAGGTGTGAAAGGCATTTTATAATTAAGACCTATATAATACCATATTGTCTGTAGTTTTCAGCTGTTCAGTCATACGTCAACAGATTATACAGGCTACTTAACAGTTTGTGTTGTGAACACCTTATTGCAAGAAAAAAGACAGAAATACCTTGCATTCCTTATCAAGAAAATTATACTTCCAAGCATTTTTTTCTTATGATGCACTATCATCATATTTAGCGAACAAGGAAAATTGATCCAGAGATAATACCTTTGCTACTACCACCAAATAGAATCTTTACCAGTAAATCCAAAAGACAGCTGACATTTTAATTGCTGACAAATTCTTGCTGTTTTTAAATGTAATCTGTACGAAGCTTTTAAAATTATACATATTGATAAGCTGACCTTTGACTTCGCAAAACGTCCAGCAGCTTTGTATTCTGAAGGGTTCAAAATGCAGCGCACCATGGAATGTGCAGCAATAAGTTGTCATTTCATAGTGATACCAATTGTCTAAAAGGCAGTTATTTATTGTAGCCATGTAATGTTTAGTCACTGTAGGAACTGCAGGACTAGCATTCTTCCCTTTATAGATTAATGTTTTAGCTTTGGGAAGAAACCTGGGATACATTCCATCCATGTCCTATTACGAGAAAAGAGGTAAATATGATTATGGATGGCTAAAATGCACTGATTAATTTATGTGCCATCAGTCACTTCTACACTAATTTCTGATACTGCATTGACTAGCTTGTGCAGTGTGAAACCAAATATTTAAAATCTTCCACTAATATTTATAGACAAAAATGTCATTTCTCATAAATACTGATTCAGTTTCACCTATTTTTATATGTAGCATAAGTACCCCAAATGCACAAAATTCCTAAAGCTATGTTCTACTGTGTAGGTTTCAAAATAGAAATGCTTTTCTTAGATCTTCAGTTGCTACTGACTGTGAATACTTTAAACTACAGGGAAGGATACAGATATAAGTACCAAAATAAGCTTTGAGTTTCTTCCTTCCAAAAACCTGTGACTTTTAAAACACAGGTGAGAGTTCTACTCCTTGGTAGATAGTAATTCTGGCTTGAGATACACAAAGACACAAGCTGCATTATGAAGCATCTAGTTCACAACAAACATGCCTCTAGATACTGCCAATTTCATAAAAGGTCACTCAGGAATGGTAAATCACACTGACTTATGCTAGAATGGATGGATAAAAATCCCCCAAATTTTCAATTTTTTAAAATAAACAAATATTTTTGGAACAACAACAAAAAACCCCAAACTGCTGTATCTTTGGTTTCCTTTAGAACGTAATAATAGCTATTTCTTCACAAAGGTATAATGTTTACCAAGAAATCTGCTCCTAGGGTAAGCTATTATTACTTCAGCGGTCTCCAGGCTCCAAGGGGAACGAAAATAGTTTCAAAAATGCAGGATGTTCATGAAATAGAGAAATGGATGATGAATTCGTGCTACTTACTGTACCTTGTCAACTGTTTGCTTTTCATCATAAACTGAAAAGACCGCACAGACCAGCCACTTGGAAGCAGGGCCAGTCTGAGGACTAGGAAAAAGAGGAGCCTGCCTAACCTAGCAGGAAATAAATAACAGCAAAAGAAGCAAATCTGGTAGCAAGGAACATCTATTATTCATCTGCAGTAATTTGTTGCCTGGCAAGAGCTGATGAATCCAATTTTGAGAGTATTTTACAGTGAGTTAAGAAGTTTACAAAGGAAAAGCAGTAAAAATATTCTTTCTTGTTCTAGAAATAAGCTAAAGTCATCACTGGAAATCTGCCGGCTTTGATAACCTGAACAGATTAAACAAATCAACGGTCAGCATCACACTAACAGCTGGAGAAGGGAATGTTTAAATTTCTTATGGCACGGGTCTGCTTCACTCTCAGATTGTAGAGGAGAAGCAGCAGAAGAAATGAAAGGGAGAAGCTCTTGTTCACTGCCGGTGACCTGGAGTATGGTGAAAGGTCTTCCTCACTCACAAAAAGGGTGGACAACAGCACAGCCAAGGTCTGAAACTATTACCAGATAATCCTTCCAGCATACCAAAATCACATTTCTTATGGCAGTGACTGAGAACAGTAACACACAAGCTGGTTTTATCATCAGCACTTTGCAATGGCCTAAATTTGTTTCAATTGAAATCAATCTCATGGGATCATGGGTAGGACAGTTACAGGTAGGTCATCTTTTTTTTTTTTTAGCTGATCAGCATATATAGCATAGAAACGTGGAACTTGTTTCATTAACAATACAAATACAGGAAAAGTGCTCATACATTCACTGGATCTATACCTGGTTTTGTGCCAGCTTTTAAAAATTTGGCTACAAAAGGAAGATTTTCCTAACAAATGGCATTCATGTGCTGGTTAATACACTGGGGAACAGACAGAATTTCTACTTCACCCATTGAAGCAGAAAGAAGCAAACCAATCTCAATTTTCTTTTTTTTTTTTTTTTTGTTTTGTTTCATTTTGTTTTGTTCTTTTCTGTGCCATGGGACTAAAATTAGCACAAATGTTTTTCATAATAAAAACCTAAGTTTATTGATTTTGAGAGTGACGTGATGGTAACTAAATTGAAAAGTTTTGTTTGTAAACACTGACTTGTCAGGTAAAGAAACAAATCTTTTTAAATAGGAAATTAATAACTCTTGGAATTGTAATGTCTAATAAAACAAAAACTCATTTCACTATTACTCTGACTTCTTATTATGAGCTACAATTTATACTATATTACAAATCCTCCTGAAGGTAATAAATTTGACATAGAAAAAAATTAATACAAAATCTAATTACTGCTAATTTAATTAAATTAGAAAGGACTTTTTCTGTAATCTCATTTAATTTAAGACATTTGTAGAACAGCAAAATTACTAACAATGCCTAAAAGAAACCCGACATATAAAGTTGTAGACTTTATCAACTGTCTACCTTCCTCTCCACTACAGGAGAGATGAGAATGGAAATCTCATGTTCGGGGCCAAATTCTGCCATAGGCAGCCACTTTCTACGCTCTGCTGACCTGAATTTGTGTTACTTAGATCTATAGTTTTAAAGGCAGAGAAGAAATAGGGCACAGGGAGGGCAGAGTATTTCTATGACTCACTATTTCTCTGAAAATGTATGGGAATCTCACTGCTATTTCTCTGAAAATGAAAAAGAATCTCACTGCTTGTCTCATCACATTTACCCTAAAAGAATTCCCAATTCACACTAGTAAAACCTTTTCCTTTTCTGGAAAGGAGCTTTGTTCTGGCATAAGCCTGGGTCAGATGTTCTGTTATTGCTGATATTGCTGTTCTTTATATATGTGCGATGGGACGGTCATGCTCTATATTGCCCAACTAAGGAGTTAAATCTTCAATCGGATGGAGGACCACAGCAGAAAATCTACTGAATTCCTCTTGTGTGGTTTTCATAAGGCACAATTTACCCTAGCTGAAAACCCCTGGTACTCAAGCTCAATGCTTTCCACAGGAAGAACTTTTCAGAACGCTGCTTTTCTCTTTTTGCCAACAAAGCCGACTTTGTAAGTTCTCTGATGATTATTCTCAAAACACATTGCTCTGAAGAGATTCGATACTTCCTTCTTGAAGTGTTTTACTAATCATGCCTTTTAACTTTGCTCACTGAAGACACTCAGCCAGTCAAAGAAACTTACCTTGCATCAAAAACGTTTTGCATAGGTACCATTAGTAGGATGAAATGGTAATTAGTTTCTGCTGTTGACCACCAACCAGTCTTTTCAACTACCAATTCCTCATCCATCTGGAGGCCTGGGGTTTTTTGTTTATTTTGCATGAGAAGCTAAGTTAGACATCTTGGTTACCTACAGAACAATCTGAGCAAAGCTCTCCTCCCTTCACTTGCCTTTCTTCTCATCTCTGTGTGCCACAGAACTGGCTTTTACAATGCCATCACAAATCAGTCATGAAAAGAAAACCAAATCTAGTTTTGAGAAAGAACAGCCACCATTTTTATACAGTACATATAAAAATGTGTTCAACACAGAAAAGGTTTAGGCAGATTTTTTAAATTAACAGCAGTGCTAAGGCTTACTTAAAGATTTATTCACTTCAATGACTCAGTATCTCATGTTTTTTTCTCATTTTTTCTGTGCCACAATAAATCAGGCTGTGAAATAAGCTTGGTTTAAGTAGCAAAAACATTATGATTTCACATTTAGCAGCATAAAAATTGCCGTATGTTCAAATCCATGCTTCTCAGTAAGGTTCCCAGATACCTTCCACAGAGTGACAGTTTATTATCTGAACAGAATAATGCTTCCTATGGGCAAACTAAGGCTTGCCATCACAAGCTGCAATGAGTCTGTATTGACAAGACATCAGAACCTGAGGAAATCTGGGGGTTGTATCTGGTATTTACTAAATCAAGGTTGTGGCAATCAGCTGAGATTATATATAAATTAACTTACACAGTTTTGTTTGGTGATTATTAGACCTTTCCAGCTTGAATTTATATGTAAGCAACCTCCAGCAAACCAAAGTCCTGATGTACTTGCACAAAAAAATAAGTCAATACCATTGCTCAAGATAGCAAGTTTATTGTGTGCACAAAATTAAATTCTGAATGTGCTAATGAGGTTGTACCAGATATTAGTCAAGTTCAATGGCAAAATGGAAAAATTCCAGTTAATATTTACTTTGTGTTAGAATGGAATTCAATATCAGGTTTGTATTTTTTAAAAAATGCATGGAAATCAGAGAAAAATCTGAAAATCTTAATAATGTTGAGCTATTAAAAGGTTTGCAAATTAATATTCATATCCAAAAAGATAACAGAACAGAAGAAAAAATCCAAGATCAAAAGACTGAAGCAAACAGAAAGCTAGATGAACCAAAAATCACTTTTTGAAAATTAAACATTTGGCATTATAACGGCCTTCCAGTACTTAATGGGGGCCTACAGGAAAGATGGGGAAGAACTCTTTAACAGGGAGTGTAGTGATAGGATGAGAGGTAATGGTTTTAAACTGAAAGAGGGTAGATTTATATTAGATACTAGGAGAATATTCTTCACCGTGAGGGTGGCGAGGCACCGGAACAGGCTGCCCAGAGAAGCTGTGGCTGCCCCGTCCCTGGCAGTGTCCAAGGCCAGGCTGGATGGGGCTTGGAGCAACCTG
>JAOBAS010000036.1:17854499-17878516 GCA_025311575.1 Elanoides forficatus
TGGATGGGGCTTGGAGCAACCTGCTCTGGTGGAAGGTGTCCCTGCCCAGGGCAGGGGGGTTGGAACTGGATGATCTTTAAGGTCCCTTCCAACGCAAACCACTCTATGATTCTATGCTTATCGACATGAAATCTGTCAATAATTTCAAATAAAAATATAAATATCTACATTTAATTTAGCTTGCTTTAGTTATCAAAATGAACGTTCCTATCTTCAAGGAAATGCTTTTTTGTAACGGCTTTTTTTTTTTAAAGGATTTTAACAGATCTATGCATAAGATTTATAGTTGTGTCTATATATTTGTGATTACAACTGTGATATATGCAAATAAAATTGTGAAATCTGTCATATTTGAGTCAATGAGTGAATTTTATTTAATTAACTGAAGTAATTAAAAATCTAATTCCATCTCAAGGTGCCCTGCTTTGGATAGCATTCCTATAGTTACTATTTAATATGATTTCAGTCTTGATATGTCATAACTGGTTTTTAAGAATGGCCTCAAAACATTCTGCTTCACTGTTATAGCTTCATAAATGAAAAGAAACCTAAACCACATCAAATAATGAATGCTGAAAAGAAAGCTTGTTCTTTGTAATCTTTAAAACAAAAGGAAAAAATGAAATGTCATATTCCAGCAATACATATCCATTCCAGACTTAGGAAATCTTACCAGAAAACATGGGTCATATCTTCATGCCCATTAAAAATATCACTGTATTTCCACAGGTTTCAGAAGCGGCAGAATAATTTATTCATAAGGGAAGCTAAATATAAAGCTTGTGTTAAAATATATTAATTAAAATTGCATTCTGGAAGTAAAGCCTTCAAAACCTGCAACAGTGCTTGGGAAACAGCAATGAATGAGGAATAAAAATCTTTTAGAAATATCACTGCTCTGGACGTCTGAAGATATCAGAGTGAGCATTCATAAGACATTTGTTCCTTTACTTCAAGACACGATGATGAGCATTTCTTTTAACACCTTCCTACATGGATATTTGAGCATCCAGGCATTTAAAAACAGATGGGAAGGGGGAGAGGCAAAAGTCTTAATGTGACCAAAATAGTAATTTTTCTTAAGAGTTTCAAGAGTTCTGAACACTCGTCAGGTCTGACCTAATGGGCTTGAAATGATACCCAGCACTTAAGAGTTGTCTTTTACTTGAAGAAGAAATTGTTAAACTACATACCACTGAAGTGAATTCTTTGATTTAGCAGTAATAATGTTCTAGCAGTAAAGAATGGGTGTGAAGAATGCACTTTTCACATCTCATAATCTTTCACAATACTTAAATATTGTTTAAACACAAGCAAATAAAAGGAACATTTAATATGAAAACAGTTACTGAACTGATAAAACATGATTCAGTAACTGAAGAATATTTTATCTGTTCTTTCTATTTGTCCTTTATACCCATTACATTGAGATGGCATATGACCATCTTCAGTAGCATGGAAGTGGGAAAATGCAGCATAAGTACACAGGAGTGAAAATAATTAGCACGCGCATGCTATCTCTGCCTCTTGTGTTGCAATTACTATATATAATATATACCTTTATGCTGCATGTTTGCATTTATTTAGTACTGTATATGCAAATGCAAAAGTGACCATTGCTAAAGTTCATCATCTGGAACATCCAAGCTCACTGATGTTGACTACAGAAGAAAGGCATCACAAAGAATTAGGCAAGGACTGTATCCAGCTCAAGGATAGTATTCAGCTTTATATCACTGTTCTATCAGAGAGAGAGATTAGGATAAAATCAGAAAGCTGTTTCTTAGATTAAAACCACAGTGTACCAGGCATTCTCTTCTCTGTACAAAAAGTGGGATTAACCTACATGGTTGACCATACGGTCAATGTACGAACAACAAAGTAACTGTCCACTATTCTCAAATATAGTCAGAAGCAGAAGCTACAACAGGCTCACTGTTGCCAAGCCTCATTATAGCGAAGGCAAGTTTTCACAAGTCAGGAAGATACAGCCGCTATCTGATGGCTTTGCAAATTTTCATCTAAATTTTATGGAAGCATACACATTTGAACTGTCTCTCTCGAGCTCTTCCAAAAACTATGTCACAGAGTGATACCATTCTTCCCTGATCATTACAAGGAGGGAGAAATAAGCATGGGTTGTACAATAAGATCATCAGAAGGATTCAGCCCACCAAACTATACACTCTTATGGGCACTTTTTTTCACTTGGAATATGACAGAACCATTATACTAACCAGATCTTTTTATTTAGCTCTGACTTTACTGATTGCCAAAGTGGCAAGCGCAATAGGTCGACATATCCCCCCAAACTGCTTAAGCAGTCTATCTGGCAATGTCTGAACATAGTTTCAATGTCGCTTACACAGCTTGCACAAAAAGAGAAAAGAACCATGACAACAGAGTGTGTCTCACCGTTTCCTCTCAACTGTAATGACATTCTATTAAAAAAATAACATCAGTGTCCATCTTTAAAGTATCAGTCCCTGGCTTGATCTTTAATTTGATTAGTTTTAAATCCCAACGGTTTAAACTGAATCCTGTACTTTTGCAATAACAAAGTGATGCTAGATTGCTGTATTTAACACAGATGTTGCTGATCTGCACGGTGATCCCGAAATAATGTTTTTCATTTCTTGTTCAAAAACTAGTGTGATCTTTAAACAGCTGCTTTGTTGAGTCCCACAGGTAGCTGCACTTTATTTTGAGAAGAAGAATTCCTATATATATTGTCCACATGCTCCTTTTCTTTCAAAGGCTTAGTGGAAATTAGGTAAACAAACAAAAATCCCACTTCAAACTGCAATGTATAGGCTATCCTCTGCTTCTATACAGATGCCAGAAAGCCTTCTGTGAAGACTATGAAGTAGAGTCCCATAGCAGTATAAAGGTGGTAACTGGGGTCAAAAATCTCTCGAGTTACTGCTGACCTTTAGTGTTAAAGCCAATAGTGCTGGGCTATGTTTAAAGCCCGGCACATGATTAAGTACCCCGCAATATGTGGGAGTTCACATTTTCAATGTGTTTTCAGATGAGCAGTGAAAAAGTAGTAATGGACTGAAATAAGATTTTTACCTTATTCACATCTGCATTAAAACAACATCAATAGCTCCAAGACTCTGAACAACAAGAATTTGAAGAAATGGGGTCAGCAATCTTATCATTCTAAGTTAAAGATTACCTTCTCTATTTTTCTCCAGTACATCGCCACACAAATTGCAAGACAGTATTTATTTCATTCTTAGACAAGTACAAAAGAGGCTCCTATCAATTCCCCCCAGTTCAAGTTTCAGCTCCTACAGTATTTGATTTCATTTCTTGTATTACTTCTTCACAATTTTTGCTTGATTTGATTCTTGTATTTGTGCTTTGTCAGAATACCATAAAAAAATCTGTTCAATTTATGATGTGGGCAAAAAAACTTTGATGCATCTGACGTTCAATCCTAGCTTAATTTGTAAGTACTAACTTAGAAGGTTTAATCTCAGTGCCCATATGTCACATCTCAAAACCAGATCACACTTCGGCATGAATGGCAGGCTCCGCTTAGCAAAGCCCTAGATTGACATATTGGAATGGGTTTGGGAGATGCTCCTGGGAAAGCTTATTCATTTTTTATCACTGGTGGAAATATTCATACTTCAGATATCTCATATGGAAAAACAGCATTTTCAAATCAAAAGATTCTTACGGACATCTATGAAATCGACTTTTTCTTAGAGTCACTGATCTATGTGTAAGGATTGTTTTTACCTAAGCCAGTGTTCTACATAATAGGGATTGCTTCCATCTAGCAGCTTCTGGTCCCATAGGTATAAAAACAGAATACAGACAGGCAAGAACGGTGCAGGGTGCAGACTTCCATGTAATTATTAGTTTAATAAAATCTTTTTTTTCTATTAAATATGTTCCTGTCTATACTTGAGACTTTTGTAAGGTAGTAAAACACTATGTACAGCACACAGCTACTCAAATGCCACATTTGAGTATGTTTATTCACTGTTCCAAAACTGATTGTAAAAGTTATCTCAAAAATTTAGAGGAAGAGAAAACTAACCCCTAAACCACATAATCCAGTTCTTAACAACGTAAGAGTAATAGGAAGACTGGTGTTTTGTTTTGTTTTTAATTTAGGGGATGTGTATTACTGTTGAATAAAATGAACCTGTGCCTATACAGTCTATTTTAATTTTTGTGTATCATGGCGTTTGCTTTTAATAGTACCTATTGCAGAGAATAGGATTCAAGAGGTATAGGTCCTTTCATTCAGTGCTGTTTATTTGTTTAATCATGCTGAAACCTGCCGATGGGACTCAATGCTATTCTGTTTCCTCATCACATACAGTTTTAGACCAAATCCCATGATTTCTTTTCACAAACAAATGGAATGTATTGCAGTGCATCCTAAATCCCAAAGTTTCCACCACAATCTTCTCAGCTCCAAAAGCTGAGTATGGCCAGCTAGCTATCCCACTTTCAACTCATCCATAGACAAGTCTTACTAAAAGAGCCATTTGCTAAGGCTGGGGTCACAACAGGCGGTTCGTCTGCTGTTCTCTAAACACCATCTTCTGCCAGAATAGAAACATCTTGTGCCCAGAAATGCCATCTTAAATAAAGTTTTGTGAGGACTTTGAACTCACTACTTGCAATCTCATTATAAAGAAATTCATTCCAATTGCCAGAAGTGGTTACAGAGAACCTTTCTTCAGGGTTGTTTTCCCCACCCAGGTGTGTCTTAACAACTTTACAAGGAATGGAAAAGCCATTATGAGTAAAATACTATGAAATACTATCGCCACAGTGTTAGTGATGTGATACATAACTGTCTGATTAGGAAGGCTATATCATTAGCTCATTTCACTGCAGAAAAACTTGCCAGTGGTCTTTGTTTCCTTCATTATGTGGTTAAAAGAACAGAAGTTCTTTAATTCTGGCTTTTCTGACAAGAGGGTTTAAAGGCAGGATAGCTGCAAAAGGACACATTACAAGATCTGATTTGATGGATCAAGATAAAGTAAAATGTGACAATATGAAATACCTTTAAAGTTCAAGGGAAATTTGTTTTAACAGTAACTTTTTCTCTGTCTTTTCTACAGATAATGAAGCAATGCAGTAGAAAAGCTAAAATTAAAAAAAGAACCCACATGTCATGGCTCGTATGATTACTGGGTCAGAGTCTGTACGCTGTTGCCTGATGGTTAGGTGGTTTCCCGAGTCATGCAGCACTCCTGTAAGCTGCGTAACCCTGCTAGGCAGAACGAATCACAAAAAAGAAGAGGTCTTCATACTCTGTCGTGTATGACTGCCACCATTTAAATTACAGCAGCTTTGATTTGCTCTGATACGCACTGGGATTGAAATCGGGGCTAAGATTTGTACAATATTGTAGATTCCAATTTTAACTTTTGCTCTAGTCCTGGGACACAGTTCGGTATTTCATACTGCTCTGCAGAGACTGAATTTTATTCTCTTGTTTTTATTTTACCCTTTTCTTCTACAAACTTCCTGTTGAACGAAATCTGATGTTGCCTTCTTGTTTCCTTAAACCTCATAAGAAACTGTGTCCAACCAATGCAGCGCTTTTAGGAATTCTGTTTTGCCAGCTGCTTCAGCTCCATTACAAAAGCACTTGCAGATGTGATTTTTCACTGCTTCTCACATCAGCTCTGCTCCAGGGAAGGAGATGGGCAAGAGTTATTCCCATGGAACAAGAAGCAGTGACTGGCTAGAAGAAGCTGACTACATGGATAATGATCATCTCAGATATTTCTTCATCATTCCTGAAGAGCACAGCTATCAATCCATGCCCAATCTAGACAATATATTTCTAACATTAAGTCCCCAAATAGCAGGAAATGACAACTGTGAAAGCTGATTTATCCAAGCTGCTCTGCTAGTTCCTACTCCATGACAGAACAGCTAATATGCTGACAGACAGACAGCTTAAGGCTGAGCTGTTACTTGATTTCATTATGTGCCAAATGATGTGAGTTAGCAACCGAAGTAGTAAATTGTCATGTAGACAAACAAAACTTTTGCACCAGCTAGGAGAAAGAGTTTCAAGCTAAAGCAAATAAAATCTCATTCTTGTGTATTCTTGAAAAACAGCTTACAAGTTGCCTGGTGACACTATAGGTTCTCTTGGAATAATTTAAATCAAAGCTGCTATATCAGAGAAATATTTTGAAGAACAAAGCACTTTACTCATTTTCATGTATGTTTAAATCCAAAATTATTAGTGATTGATTAGACCCAGTTATATCTAGGTCAAAACATTCAATATAGATGTGGCCATTTGCCTGAGAAGTGCTTGGAGTAACATTTATTCCTGATTCTTGTGCAAAAAAAGAACATGGTCTGATTCCATTCCCTTCTAGACAAAGCAAAGCAGAACTAGATTTTTGTGGTGAAGCATCAGCAGTAACACTATAGACTGTCAAAGTCTGTGGGATGATTTCACAGAAGCAGTGCTGTCTTACTTCATCCATAAGATAGCCAGTTCTATCTGAAACTTGTAATCTCACAGAAACAGGAAAAATAGAAGAGCTCTCTATTTGAAAAATATGGGAGTTTGCCTGTATTTTTAAACCTTCTCAACATGATACAATTTTCAACAAAAATGTTTCATTTTCGATAGTTCCTATTCTGCAGTACTGAATTGATAACAACAAGTAAAAAATAAGAAATCAAATCAGTGTTAATCCTGGAAAACAAATAAAATATTTACTATTTTATTTTTCCTTGTACATTTCATTGACTTTGAAAGTCAATCCTTTTTCCTGGCTTCATTTTGACACTTCATTAGCCAGTAGGTCATCACCCTTCGCTTCACTGAGTAGTGGTTATTTTTCATGCCAACACAGCTAGAGGATTCAGACCTGATTTGTATGGCAGGTAATAAATGGTAATTATCTGCACCTTTTTTCTGATGTGAATCACTGTCTCTGAATTGGAGGAACTAAATCTTTGTAACTTTGATGACAGCAGATTAGAATATAACCAGTGTTTCTCTGGTATACTTACTGGGGCAAAGACTTAGAGGTCATGCGTTCAATTTTGTGTAATTACTGTCAGTTTAATGATGAAGATGAAAGAAGATAGCGTATACCTAATCAAGCAGATAAGCATATGAAGCTTTTACATTAAAGATTTAATGCAACAATAGACACAACTCGAAAATGGACAGTGGGTAAAAGTGTGACTGCTCACACTTTACTCAGAACAGTCAGGACAAACAGTAAATGCTTCTTCTTTTTCCTCCATCCTTCTTCTAAAGATGCTGTAATGAAAATCAGGGAAATAGGAGGCCGAGAGCAACTTCAGGAAATGTAGTTGAATTTCACACTTTTTTCTCTAGAAGACAATTGTGAGAGGTGCCAGAGTAGCTGCACTAGAGCCTGAAATTTTCTACAGAACGGAGAAAACATTGACACAATGGCGTAAGCTTTGTTTTCCCTGAGTGTAATGGTATCACAAGTAGAAATGAAATTTGCCATCGTTCATACACTTAAAATTCCCAACTTTTATTCTATTTATCTTCATAACCCTGGTGATCACTGTGGTGCGTGTAAAATTGTACATTTCGGCATACCACACAAGTAGGACTGCCTCTTACTGGCCTAAGAGGCTCAGCCCAGGTGTCACATCTAAACCCATCCAGGCTGTTTGTCTCTTCTAGGTAATGCATCCCAGTGGGCTTTTCCTGGCCATGCTTTACATGCATTACCATGCTCTGTGGGAAACACAGCAAGCATAGCAGCTTGCCAGAGTAAAAGCAGTTGCTTAGA
The DNA here is from genome assembly GCA_025311575.1 of Elanoides forficatus. Lineage (NCBI taxonomy): Eukaryota > Metazoa > Chordata > Aves > Accipitriformes > Accipitridae > Elanoides > Elanoides forficatus. The sequence goes on from JAOBAS010000036.1 coordinate 17,862,290, forward strand.
GCTTCTTGTAATACAGCAGTTCAACAGTTGAAAGGATTGTCTGTACTTTTCACAGAGAGGAAAAAAACCAAAGTGTTGAATAAGCATATTCCATAGAGTAGGAAACATGAGCATGAGTCTAGAGTACTACAGAGGAATGCCAACACAGAGCTAATATAATGCTACCACCTGCTTCTGGGAAGATTATTTCCACCACCCAAGAAAATGATAGGGCCACAAAGTTATTATATGAAAGGAGATAGCAGGAAGCAGAAACACATCTTTCTTTAGATGTGTATTGAGAGAAAATAGCGATGATTATTGAGACATATGACACAGTTATTTAACTCCAGCTAAGATATATAACTTCAAACCAGGATTAGACTCCTAAACTGACAAGGAATTTAAGATTTAATATACATCCTCCTCTTCATCATTTCCTGTTGATTAGTGCGGATGATGTCCCTTCTTTGTGCTGACTATTGTAAATCCCACTTCCTAATTCCCTTCACCGCACAGCAGCACAGGTACTTACCTCAGAGCTGTTGATCTTGCACCGTCAGGTTACAACAGACCAAGACAGCCTGCGCATCCAGCTCGGAGGTCACAGGCAAGGTTACAGCATAGCAGCAAACTGAGTCCAAGTCTCTCGAATCTCGGGCTGTGTCCCATTTGCTGTCCTGTTTATCCATCAGAAAGCAGCACTGGTAAAGAGCAATGAGTCCGAATCTAACTGGATCCTGAAGATGATTATATTTTCTAGTTTGTACAGATTAGTCCACTAAAACGGTGATGGCAATTCTCAACTATATCTGAATATACAAAGTGGAAATGTAAAGTTCTGTCACTTATTTTGCAAGCTCATGAAATTTCAAGGGGATACAGTTCTAATTACCTCTCATATCCAATTTGCCATGATAAGTAATAATTTCTACTCTTCTATTAAATGCAGATGGAAGGAGCATGTCAAATAGCTCAAGAGTACAGTGCTCCCCAGATGCTACACCTGTTTCTCATGTATCATTTTCCTCTGTTTCATCATTTGTGTTTACTAGAAGGTTATGAATAGTTAAGCTCTGCCACCAGGGAAGGTCATCTTTGAATGATCCTTATTACTTATTACTACTATTTACTTACATTTTACTAATGGTCCACAGGCTCTACTCAGGATCTAACTTGGCTAAACGTTAGAGAAACATATGGTGAACATCCCCTGCTGAACATTCTAAGCAAAGAAACAGATAACTGGCTGGAAAATGCTATACTGGAATGATTATAAAAACTGGTTGACATATGAGTTCTATTCTCTCTACCTATCCTTACTTCTAAATACTTGTCCACAAACCCAAATTTTAGGTTTTACTTCTGTTGGCATTTAAGCTGGGGGGAAAAAAAAAAAAAAAAAGAAAAAGAAAAATATAGGGACTAGGATGATAAAAGAGAAGTTTGGTAAAAAAGTGACAATGTCAAGAGGAGATGAATTGCTTTGGACTGCTTGCATCCCTTGGGAAGGAGCTCCTACCACTGTTTTTGATGAAGTTACACAGAAGTGTGTTGACACATTTATTTATACAGAAACAATGGGTCTCTTGTCCTATTATTAGAAACAGTTTCAGCCATAAATTCTCCCTGGCCTTCAGACTCAACATCCCCACAGATTTAGTGGGCTTCAGGTCTGATGTCAAGATTCGGAGTCATCTTCTACAAAAGAGATTTAGTTGGATAAAGTCTGTATTAGACCAAAAGTCCAGGGGCTTTGTAGTCACCATCATTTTGTTCAGACTGACGAACAGGACCTGATACACAATTCTGTGAAAGAAGAGTGCTACCGCAGAACACAATATTTAGAGCAATACTAGTTATTTGCTGCATCTGGTTAGATCCTCTAAAAGCAGTGGGACTGAAATCCTGGAGATAACTGAAGGCAAACAACGGAGAGATACACTGTAGTTTTTCTAAACATCAAATAATTGTAAGATAAGCCTTAGTGAAATATCTTACTGTGTCATTTCTATTTCTGAATGCAATTCTTCACCTTCTGCCACGATGGCTCTGTTTACCAGTGCAGCACTAGTGGTTAAATATCTCTTGTCTGCAACATCTGTTAAGAACTGGAGGGGTTTCAGACTGTGAACTGTAAAACTCTGATAACAAGACAGTAAGCCTGGCCCAGTGACCCAAAACAAAGGAAGCAATGGATGTAAAAGGGTAATGCTGGGAGAAAAAAGCAAAGTTTTGAATTAACCTGGGATGATTATCTGTTCTGACAGAATGAAGTAACTCCTACTCGCTATACTTAAAGCTACATGGCAGCAGAATGGAACAAAAACAGATTGTAGACTTTGCATGCAGTAGATAATAGAGTATCTTCTCTCATACATGAGTAAGTAAAGGTGCTGGAATAAATTCTGTCAACAGCCACTAAAAATACAAGTAATTAGACATATATTTAATATACTAGATTTAATACATATCCTTATGGAAAAGTGCATAAAGGCATAGCATAAAATCACAAAGGAGCATGCATACTTTCCGTAAGATGTTTTCTTATGTTTATCTACAGAATATATTATTATTATTATCATCCCTATTACAGCAGCTCCTGGTGCAGCTTGGCACCATCCACACATCATTTCTATTCTATTAAAACCTATAGAACAGCTATATAAAGAAGGAGTTGGTTTGTTTTAATCTCCCAGTGTCCCTGCTGGCTCTTCCAGTTCGTACCCCTTGTAGTTAGAGGGACTGGCAGAAGCCGTAACCCACACATTACTGGGTGCCACAGGACAAGGATCTCTTCCTTCTCCCAGAAGCATCATTACTTGTCCACCTTAGATCTCTTACTTTCACTGGAGTCTCCTGGCACTGTTGACCAAATTTACGTTACCTATGTAGCAGTAACAGTAATGCCATGCTGTGCAAATAGCACTCAGCTGTGCGCCCCAGCTCACGCACTTCCCTGGCCCCTGACCGACTTCACCATGGTGAAATGGAGTGCAAAGAAAAAATTACACAAGCAACAAACACATCTCTAGCAATTGACCGTAGAACTCTTACTGCTTTTATAGCGTGCATTCCTGTTGCCGCTGCTATGCCGATAACAGCCTTGTCTGAAAGCAAGACTTAGACATGCCACGGTTTAATACCTGCACGCTGATAGCCTTCTCTATACACTTAAAAGTGTATTACAGTCATCTTAGATGGCCTGTGTGTTGCTTGGCCAAACACTCTCAGCAAAGAAAAAGTCAGTAGGATCCAAAGAAACAGGTATTGTTTTCACTGGTCACTTAGGGAGTTCAAGAGTTTTGAGGCAGATCTGGTCAAGACATATTGGCAACAGTTTTCAATGCAGCTAAGCGCTATAAACACAGTACAGTCAATATGTCTGTGTCCTCAGGTAAACTTTGACTATTCACACCATTTTCCTGATGACACCCCGTAAGGCTGATAGTACACTGTGCTTAATGATATCTGCCACTCAGAGGAATTCTAAGGTCAGGACACTACTGACCATTTTTCAGCCTCAGAGTTAACAACAAAGTACTAACAGGCATTAAGATAGGTAAGGCTCACGCAAGCAAGCACAAAAGGCATGGAAGTGAAATCCCGGACATCTATGTATATGCCTCTCTCTTTGTAAAGTCAGATACAGCCACTGTGTTTGTATACAACCTATGTGAATACACACCCCTTCATATTCTTGGACTTTGCTTCCAGACTAATGGCTCCCTCCTGGCTTTGAGGATTAAACTTCACTGAAAGGCCTACTCAAACCCCAAGCATTTACAGTTCTTGCTGTTATCCAGTGTTTGAGGATAGACAAAAAGAGCAGCAGTACATTTGAAAGGTAATCTTCATATGGGGAAGAATGAAAGCCCGATGCAGTTACTGTTTTTAAACAAAAGTGTGGGACCCTGTGGAAAAGAACATGAACGGCCAAAGGAAACTAATCTCATTTTGAACTAGGAGAACCTTTTCTGGGTTCTAATTTGAGCTGAGTCTCTTAAATGACCAGTCTGTTGTGTTTATTAGAGCTCCATAATCTGGTTTGCCCATTTCAGAAAAGGGAAGTGATGCTTGACTTGATATAACTGTAGTTTGTCAATATTTCAAGATGATGATGGCTGAAATTCTGGTCACCACTGGATCTCAGAGAAATGATGTCTGAGAACATAATGTTATCGGTTGAAAGTGTGGGTAGTAGCATCAAATTCATAAAGACGCACTAAGTGAAAACAAAAATAATAATTCCCTAAATGCCAGTGTAATAAATAATATTACAGGAAACATTTGAAGAGATTCGAATCTATCCTCTGAAAATTTCCTTTTGTGACAATCATTTCAAGCCATAGGAAGGGTTTTTTTCTGGAATTACTTTTACAAATACTTCTAAATAAATATTCTCAATATATAATACCTTTTTTTTCTCACATCCCTCGGAATCAAACTGTTTGTTAACATTCTGCTCCAGAACATTTTCTGTTATCAAAGAATTCCTGAAGCTTGCTGGCTCCCTATGTGGAAACGGTACCCAGGTTTGTGCCTGAAAGGGATCCCAAGAAAGCTGTCATGTAGATGAAAATTTGACAGCTGTCCCATTATCAGTGTAATTATACTGATGTGTCAATGTGGGAAGGAAAACTGTTTATTTGTTTGAGGAGTTTCTTTGGTTCAGCAATTGTCTTCTCCTGATACTAGTGTATACCACTAATATCAAATGGAACATCTGAGCCTTATTTTTCAATAGGAGTGCACTGTAGCAAGGTAAAATGTTAACTTAGGTATGCATAAACATTTATTATGTGAATCTAGTGGAGGATGTCTGACTGACAGACAGAGGGAGAAAAGTCTATTTATATAAAAACAGGCAGTGTTGATGGAGGCTTCCTCCTCTTCTGCCATTTCTTCCCCAGTGCCTTGCCAGCATACGTTATGCTTAATTTGCATGGCCTACAATGGCAGGAAAAGAGCAGTTCAGTCTCAAGTCCATCCAGTCTTTAACCTCTCTTCCAAAACTGCAAACAAGCTGGTGGATGTCTCTGCAAACCACGGGGATGCTCAAATTCTTCACTGATGCCCTGCTCCTGTAGGGCAGCAAAGATATATTTGACTGATGATGATTTGACCCTATCAGATGGTCAGATAAAGACGCTGCATGCCATTTCAGAGAAGGTAAAGATCAAGTCAAACATCATCTGTCCAGCATTCAGGATCCTCTTCCTGCACCTTTATCCCTGAACAAAGAAAGTCACTTGCAAATGCCTCTCAGCCTAAAGATTGACACTACTGTACAAACGTTTCACTCCCAGAGACCGATACAGACTCAATACGATGAATTCAGCATGTAAACTAATGAATCCATACAGTGAAGAAGACGTACTCCACTGTGGTGACAGATCTTGGGATGCCAAAGCCTTACGAGACCAATTCAGATGCCATTTAAGAACAGAGGAACATTAAGAATCTTACTTTAAATTTTGTCTTCCCAATTTTCTAGGCAAAGAAGGTACAATGACAAATGAGTTATGTGTTAACAATGGATGTCCTTATGCGGAAAAGTTGTAAGAATAATATTACTGTCCAGTAAACTAGGAAAATATGAATGTAGATGGCATGGTTTAAATCTCTGTATTCTCTTAAAATACCTTTTAATATTGTTACAACAAATATAGCTGAAACACTGCAAAAATTAGAAAGCTGGTTCCTTCCATTTTACACATTCTTAGAGGTCCTTTCTGCCATTAGCCTTAATGTCTGTTGTGATTATGTGGTGTTTCTGTATCTTGTTCAAAATGTCTGGCTTGAAGCAAAAATACTGTAGTATGTCAAATAAAACAAATTTAATACCAATCAGCTGCACTAATTGGAATGACAGTGACATTCTGCACTACAGTTAAGAGTGGAAATACCTTACAGACAAGAAGTCTGACATTTGACTGAGATTCCCTGTTTAGACTTACATTGTTTAGAAACGCAACCCCTAAAATCACAAGCATAGCATTCAAAATGTATTAGCACATTTATAGTATTTGTAAAATGTCTTAAACCTTTTACACAAGAAATTTTGCTTACAGAAGGACCTTGATAAAGTAGTTCTCCCCTTACCCTGTGAGAGAAGGCTATCCTTTTATTTTAACAATGTTAAAGCAAAAAAGAAAAAAACACTAGTGACTTAAAAATAAACATTTCCTTTAATTCCACCTTGAAATTCAGTTTATTTTATAATCTTGGTTTAAAAAACGGATTGGTGTTTTTTTGTTTTTTTGGGTTTTTTTTCTTTTTCTTTCTCTTTTGGAGAGCAAGCAAGAAATTCTTTCCGTCAGCCAGTAGAGAAAAATGATAGTCATCTGCCTGCAGGAGGAGTCCTTGCCAATTTACACACATCTATAACCTTCTCGTCTTAGAGAGATGAGACTGAGACTAGGTATAAAACCGTTGTTTAGTTTGCATGGAGTAGTCAGTCTTCTGGTAACACTAAATGTCAGGTCTGTTGGAATTTTTTTGTAGTGTAGACACTTGTTCACTAAAAATCAATCAACACTAGCAAGAAGAATTATGTAAGAAAGAAAATATGTATCCAAAAGAAATAACAGCTGATAACAACTATTAACCGGATTACCAGTGCTTTGGGATGGAGGTCACTCCCTTTTCCAGGTAGTATCGATCTCAGAAGACCCATTTATGGTGACTCCAAATGCTAGAAAATAGAACACATTCTGGATAAAGGAACATTTTCAAAAGTCAGAATTCTGGGAATAAAACCCTGGAATTCTTAGTCAACTCTGGACAGCACTCATAGACCAAATTTCTGAAGAAATCTTTAGAACAGATCCGTCAATTGTGACACAAACAACTCTTAGTTGAATAGCTGCAACACCTTTGGCTTTCAACAGGAATCTTGTGCGTTGCATTTTCCCCAACATAATTCCCTAAGCATCTAAAACTGAGAACAAAAATCAACATGCCTAAAATGATGATGTTGAAAATTCAGATCTCAATCTTTCTGTGCTCTTCCTAGCAATTAAATAGGATAAATGTTTAATTAAGAAATGTTAAAAAAAAGCATAGTCCACAGAGCTAAGGACATTAAAAACTTACAATGATAAAGAAGTTCAGAGTATTTCTGCCATGTTAGTTCGCTAATGATTAAATTGGCTTAAATATTAGATATAGTTAGAACTGTGCAAAATAGACTTTGTTTTTCAGAAATTACACAGAAATTTTCAATTTCATAGAATTCTGCACTGCCTCAGTTACGGGCTTCATTTGCAGTGCTGATTAAGTAGGTTTTTGCATCAAAAATGCAAATGTATACACATTTTTGATGCAAAACACTCTTTGCTTGAACGCTGTTACGTCTGCTGTGATACTGGCCTGTTTGTGCTCAACAAATTTTTCTGTGTTACTGAAACTTCACAGTACATTATGGGCTCAAAACAGACCCACTTGGGGATAAAGAAAACATCCTTAAAGTTATGCAAAATATTCGTAACAAAGTGCAAATACTGTTTACAGTTTTCAGCATCTCAGTATAGCAACTCATATTCTAAATTGCAACCGGCTAGAAGAGATATGGAAAACTTTTTAATCAGTCTCTGTGCTGGATACTTATATCGTTGTCTTGTACAACCAATGTTGCAAAAAGGCTGGGCCCAGCATTAAGTATAAACATACTAGTTTTAGAGTAAGATAGTGGGTTTAGATGCAGTTAACACAGACACATTCAGAATGAGATTCATTTTTCACCATGACGACTTTCTGAGAAGGGCATTCAGCCAGACAGGGGACTGTTTCCTCTGGGGGAGAGAAAACCTACAGTTAAAGGATTGGATTTTAATTCCACTAATGTTAAATCACACCAAAAATGAATTGGGGCCAAAATAATTATTCACATCACACACTGCTGGGCAGTTATAGATTGATGTATTTACAGTTTGCCAGAATAAGCAATGCCTTCTGAGAAATCCAAACCTCCGCTTCTTTTACCCTTGCATCACTGATGAATACAATTCTTGTCATTGCTCACTGACATAGCGAACATACATCCTCTCATCCCTCCATGCATATTTACCTTGCTGTCTTCCCCTGCACTAAGTAGAAAGTCCTCCAAAGTCAGGACACAATGTCCTGTTTCCTAGCATGCTGCATCAATAAACTAATGACACCTCTGTCAGTCTCTCCTGTGGTCAATTCTGCTTCCTCAAGAGATGTCCATAAACCCGACTATTTCTCTCCACTGTACCTAACTCAAACTCACTGGTTCACAAAATGATTCTGGAAAGTGAGAAAGAGAAAACAGTCGTATTGCAAAAGACTTGCAGCTTGTAGAAAAAAAAAGAAACACAGGAAGCTATATGGATGAGAACTCACCATACTAAGATCCTCGTTCAGTTCTGCACCACAGGTAACAGCCATTTTTCAAAGAGCAGATCTAAGTGAAGTATGTTTTAAAAGTAAATACTAACATGTAGGCCTTCACTGGGGTGAAGTCTGTATGAGTGAAGATGGTGGCTTCCATGAAAATTATGAGAACATAGTCTCACTGTTTCAGTTTGCTGAATTTTGTTTCTTTAGAAAATTCTCCAACACGTTCTGTTGGATATTCCTTGCTTTTCCAGGCTGAAAGTGTGTAGTGTAGATGTTCACTGTTAACTTCAATTTTCTGCTTTGCAAAGGGCAGTCACCACAGTGGCAACTGAAATTATGTGGAGAGAGACACGCTAACTGAAAGAATACTGGATGAAACACATGGTGAAAGCACAAGATTTCGGACTTTCCCCCACAGGTGAAAAAAACTGAAGTTCAACAGAAACCTTATGGTTTACATTAGGCATCAGATCCTACCTGATCTTTCACATGTGCTCCTTTTTAGACTTGGGCACCTGCAACTGATCCTCCATGAAAGAAATCTGATTAAAATCAAAATGAAAGAAAATTATGACTGTGTTGGTACTGGATTGTACCAAAACTGCAGGCTGTCTTCATTAGGAGCAAATGCTTTATTAATGAAGGAAAACTAGTATCCTTTGTAAGGAAAATAACTTCATGATGACAGATCTATATTTCATATAATTTGGTTCCTTGATTATACAATGTACTACAGTAAAAATATAGTTTTGCTGACACAGCAGAATTTACATTAAAGGCTTCCCCTCTTTAACTACATCAGGAGGACTGATGTCTCTTACCTACCTTGATCAATGACATACATTAGCTGAAATTGGCAGGGCACACATCTCCCCAGATGCAATGTTCATCAATCTGACTCCAACTGAAAACCAATAATGGTGAAATTAGTGAGCAACAACAAAAACCTGATTAGGTGAATAATCCTAGTAGTAAGCAATATCTGAGACTAATCCTGGCATAACTCTTCTACCAGATATTTTAATAATATGCATAAATAGATTTTATTCAAAGGCCAAAATTTCCTAACAGTCCAACCAAACCAAATGCATCAGAGAGAGTGTTCAACAGATGCATTTTTATTATATTCCAAGTTCTGCTTACTTTACATTAAGTGTTATAAATTTTGCTTCACAAGAAATTGTGCTTGACCCTCAGATTTGAGTCCGTGTGGCTCATAGATAAGCAGGTGCAAGTTGTTGTTGAACCACCTGTTGGACAACACAAGGGAACAAACAGATCAAGAGACGTTTTATCTACTATGTCAGTTCTTTGCCAAATGTAGGAATCAAGAACACTCAAGATTTTACAGGGCAAAACATTGTGTGAGCTCAAGGCAAACACAGTAACTAAATGAATGGGAAAAGACAACACTTCCCTGATACAGTTCACTGAAACCCATAAAAATGAAGTTTATCCTTTTTCAATTGTTCCTTTGTGTAAAAGGGATTATACCGCCTATGATTTAGTGGTTCTTTAAATGGTTGCTGCTGTAAAAGTAAGATTACAGAAAAATGATTTAGGAAGAAAATACAAGGACAGATGCAAAAAAGCCCCCAAAAGCACCTGAAACAGTTTTTGCTGAATTATTTACAATAGCTATGTTCTTGTCCTCTTTCGTAACTTGTGTCTACTCCAGCTTATGACTATCATATTCCGGAAAATCTCCAGTTTAAAAAAGCACAGTCACCTCACTTCAGCATGTATATAAGCCTTACAATACAGAAGTATTTCAGTGCTAAAGCAGTTTCTGTTGGTGCCACATTTTTAAAAGTTAGATAACTAATTCCACCTTATATTTAAAAAACATCCTTTAAATTAACTTCAGCTTTACATAATGTAAAGTGGCATTAGAGAAACTTGTTTTCTAAGCTATGTCTGCTTGTTTATGGCAGTTCTTAAGAGATTTCTTCAGAGACTACTCATAGCTGGTATACAGTCCGCTTTACAGAGATGTGGGCTGAATTTTGTTGGTGAAGCGCTGTGGCAGTAACTCCTAAAGATGACCACCAAATCTCAGCAGGCAAGAAAATAATGGTTATTATTTAAAAAATGCAATTTAAACTGTTGCAACCCAGTTCTGGCTGACCGAGCGAATTAACCCCTACCCTTTGCCCTTGCCCCACACTGGCACCTTTCTCAGGCTGTGCAGCAGCGTTAACCTTATGGACAAACATGCTGGCGCTTTATACTGCAAACTAAAGGATGAGAGCTGAGCAACACCTTGTGTTAGATGATAAAACTAACCATATGCTGCGAGTTTGCTCCTTTTCTTCCTTAATATACCAGATTTTTTCTCTCTGTGCTACCAATTTCCGTGTTTTCTCTTTGAGGCATTTACGTATTTTCATTACTTTCTGAAACACCAGTTTTCATAAATCACTTTGTAACACTATTTTATATGTATTTTGTTCTTCCTCATTATTTCTTTCCTATCCTTTCTGGCATTATTCATTATACCCAATGTTGCTCTCCCGTGTAAATCATGAAGTTCCTCGAGATATTTTTACCAGTATGATTGAAAGCTGAGACTGACAGCTGATTATCACTGTTCCACTTCCTCTTTTTGTTGAACCTTCGCCATTGAAAAGTTAGATGCTTGTCTCCCACTCACTTCAAATGGAGATAGCTTTTTTTCTACCAATGTATACTTTGAATATCCAGTTGGGTAGGAATGCTGTAATAAAGTAATTATTAAGTTATGTTGTTGTAAATGACTGCAGATTATTCATTTTTGTTAAGTGACTGTACTGTGCAAACATAATGGAGATGATTCAAAAGGCATTTCCATCATGTTTAGTTAAATTCACAGTAACTAGATACTTGGAAATATTTTCTCCCAAACAGAATCCGTGCCTAGTTTTGTGATAAAGAATTTATAAAACAATTTTTAAACACCTGATACCAAAAATAAGCTTACCTTTAAGCTTCAGAATATAAGTATTTAAATGCAGGGAACCAGCTACTTCTAGGAGCTAACGAAATGAAAAAAATTGCCATAAACCAACACATATTCTATCAGCATATAAAGGGTATTAAAGAAAGGAATAAATTCCAATAAGCTCATACAATTGCTATTATCCATTTTGTTTAACAATTTAATCATGCTTCAAGAATCAAAACTTATATAAAGCTAAATATGTGGGCACTTGCAGATGGTTTAGGGAAATTTTTTATATGAAGAAGCTTTGCTTTTGATGGAGAACTTATCTTGCATTAAAATTATAGATATGGATACCTATATTTGACATATCGATGGGGAATGATTCCGAAGCCCACAGAAAAGCTGCCATTTATTTCCTTCCATTTCAGAGTATCAGCCTGAAATCAGCAGAGCCGAGCTTAATATGCATAACCTACACAGCAGCATCCAGATGATTGACTACAGTACACATAAACATTACAATAATACGTTAGGTAACTGCTCTAATAATACTAAACCGAAGAGCATTTTGGATGTCTGGCTTGGCATATTAACCAGACCTAAAGATCCAAATATGAACTAATTAAGGCTCTCTATAAATTATGCAAGCTACATTTTGTATCTTATCACTACCTAACAAAAACTGATGTGCTTTTGCATCTACTAGCTCTTGAAGTAGGGTTTTGTTTCTCCCAACACCTGCACTTTAGCTTCTGGTACCAGTAGGTCAAAAGAGGCTATAAATTACCCTCATTACCTTAATAATCACAGGATTGCTGAATAAGCTCCATTCCATCATAACATAATCACATTCCAGCATCTGCATCAGGCTTTAAGACTTCCTCTTGCTTATGAGGAATAGTGGTCTGAGTCAATCAATACAGAAAGCATTAACATTGTGCAACATATTGTATACGAGAGAGACACTTGCATATCGTTACAGCAACAATACCTCAATGCTAAACTTATGTATCTAAAGTGAATCAAGACAAACTTTTGCTTCAAATAACACATGCAGGTTGTAATAACAAAATGCATTTGTTGTATTTAATCCGAGTACCTTACTATTTTCAGTATTTTTTTCTTTCCACTGCAATTCACTGTTTGGAATTCTACAGGTGTTAGTGCTGAGGGAATGTAAATCAGTTTGCAGACTAGCTACAGAAATCTGCTACTGTCTTCCCTATGAGAGGGAAGACAAAATGAATTTGGACCAATTTATCTAGTCAATTCAAGGAACAATTTATTTGCTAACCTTTCAAAAATCAAGCGATAACAGCGTAATCTTGTGCAAATTTTGCTACTCTATCCTTACTTTAAAGGTGATGAAATTAAAGTCGGAGTCTAAGTTACTTGCTCTGGGTTAGTAGTTGGGCTAAGAACAGAATCGAAGGACCGTCCCTACCAGCTTTATGCCGCATCTATGCACAGGGCTCTTGCATTGCACAGAACTGCTCCACGTGGTTCAAATGTAACTAAAAATCACCCCTCTAATTTCTTTTCAACTGTTCTTAACCCTTACAGTGCAGAGAAAGCTGAAATACAGAAACAAACGGCTGCAATAACGCCTGCCCGAGTCTGCCGTGTAAAACCGTGACTCTGCGGAAGCAGCAGCATCCAAGGTACCAGAGAGCGCTCCCTTCCCCCTGCTTTGTCTTCCTGCCCTGCTGGGAACTGGCCTACAGCAGCATCTTGCTTTGAAAATTCCTTTCCAAGACCTGCCAATCCCAACGCGACGGCCGCCTGCCGCGCTGCTGCCCAGGCGGATATCAGGACTTCCCAGCAGCGCGGCCCAGGAGCAGTAGAGCCGTCTGCTCAAGCCGCTCCCGCGGAGCTCCAGCCGATCTGCTACACGTCAGCCTCTGTGCGTTGGGTCTTCGCGTGGGTGAGACTGGGTTAAAAAGCGAAAACTACAACAGAAGAATAGAAGAGTCACTACTGTACTCATGGGGATCTTCTTTCCACATCCTTCTCATTCACTAGTTGTGTATTTTTACCGTGAGTGTTTCACGGCTATAACAACTCAAAGCCAGCTTTTTCCCCTTTTCACTTGATGGTGAGATGTTTTACATCAAAAATTTTTCTCAAAAAAATGAAAACTAAAAGCACATAGCTAAAAGCATTTCAAATAATCTCTGACTACTTTCTGGGGAAAATATATTAAAAAAAAAAAAAAGAAATTACAGTATTATCACCACTGTAGAAACTGTCTAACCCCACTAGTTTACACTTTTCAATTTTACTCTTTTCATAAACAGGGAGAAAAATATGTATCTAGACTTAATGATGCCATGACTACTGACTTACATTGCAACACCACTACTACTACTTAGTTTTATTCCTAACTGGCAACAGTATCCTGCGATGAGCTAAATTTCTCTGAGTAAAAAAAAAAAAGAAATTATAAAAAAAACCCCCACAATCTCAATTATTATCAGTTTATTCTCACACTTCAAAAATCTTCACAAAAAAGGTTGTTCATTGGGCAGACTGCTTGGAACAGTGTAAGTTCCTCTCTTACCCCCTAAATAACATCCTGGAAGACTTCTGCAGTTAGGCAGCCTGCAAGCCTAATCTTAATTTCTTAGCACTCAAGAATTTAAGCAGAACTCTGGACAGTGAAATGCAATGGAGAACAAAATACTCACACAGATATATATTCAGTTGAAATTTAAGAACCCTCTTAGTTTTAAATTGTTTATGCTATCTGAAATAAAAATGATTATATTAATGTTTGCAAGTGCCTCTCCTCATAAGAAAAAGATGCTATGGCTCTTTCACAAGACCCATCACCTAGACACAAAATAAGCTATATAAAATATTGTGTTACTCTATTTCAGGTACTATTTGAAACTCATTAAATCTTGCTCAAATTATTGTTTACTGGAATTAAAACTATAGTTTATTGGAAGGGATTTCAATTAGTTTCAGGTAAATACATATTACATTTACACATAGATTGCCTATGATTAAATTAGATCTTTCTTGGCTTAGCAGAATTTTGAAATATTTCTGGAAGCACAATTTTCATTTGGCCATTCTACATTACCACAGCTTTCAAAAAAATCCCACAATCCTCATTAAACTATAACAGATCAATTTCAAAATCTATTACGCACAGTGCCAGATGTACATAGGCAAATTTGCCTCTCTTGTTTTTCTGTTTGGTTTTAGTACTACTGATTACATGTACTGCAAAGGCCTTTTTATAGGTTTGTCGTTACTTTTTGCCTTTATATTCTCATTTCTTTTCATGGCAGCGAATTCAGTCATTGAATTATCTTTTTTTTTTTTTAGCCTGTATTTTTTTTTTGATCTGCAAATACCGCTGTTCTTTAAGCTCACCGATCCCGTACCACTTAAGTAAAAGAACTTCACCTGAATAGGTGTGGAATCAAGCCGTGGTGCATTTAAAATGTTATTTCTTTACATTTACAACTTCATTAATAGTATATGATATAAATACCTTTGTTTAGCATTTAGTTTTATCTCTTCAAAGGAATCCTTTTCTGTTTTTACTACTCCAGCAGATAAAGAATGTTTGAGACAGCGTAATCATTAACAATTTCTTCCACAAATGGAATAGTCTTCTGAGCGACTTCAGGGTATCTGCATCACCAAAGTGCTAAAACAGTAACAGCCTGACATGAATCTCGAACGCCACTGAATTGCCAGTCTGATAATTATTCATCAAGTCATCCTTGTACTCTCAAAGACTGTTTAAAAATGTACATTTCTGAATGCTGCAGGAGTAACTTCTACAGGTCAGAGGCCTGGGTATGTGGGCTTGTGTAATGTCAGTGGAGAATTAGAATTAGTTTACGCCAGATCTGACCAATGCCTTATTGGGATGAGGTCGTTTCTTTTTTTTTTCCCTTAAGGACTCAGGCACTTTAAAAGCAGATAAGCACTCACAGGGCTTTTCAGTCATCTGTGCCTCACAGATAATTTTCCCCTTAAGACTCAGAGATCAGTTCTTTCAATGGAAGAAAGTTGGGCACATCGCCCTCATAAAAAGCTGGCCCGAAGACCTGGCTCTCCCGCTGCCTTGCTGTGAGTCCATCCACAGCAGCGTGCTGCGGGCTGACGCAAGCCTGCTCTGCGTGTGCCCTGAGCAGGCAGGGTGCGAGCCGGTCGACATCAAAAAGCTGTGTGATTTTGTTAGCAAGGCGCCTGAGATAATACCCTTTGCCTCTCAGATGGCTTTCTTAGGTTGGCCTCGTTGCTACACTAACACAAATAAACAGCGTTCAGTATCTTGTGAATTTAAGTGGACTAAATCAGTGTTTGCTCAGCCTACAGGAAAAGAAAAAAAAAAAAAAATCCCTTATTTGGATTTTTCTTAATCATAGTTTCACATCTATTGAAAGGGATTAATTACAGCCATTAAGTACTCATCAAATAATTCTGAGCAAATCAATTGAATGTTTTTATAATTTTACTACAGCCCAGTACTATTGACTTCCTTAAAAAAAAAAAAATGTAGAAAAGCTAATTTTGAGATGATGACTGGAAGAAATAATAGAGGGGAGGAGTATAACTCAAATTTACAGAAAGTATCCAAATGTAAGAAAGAAGTCACCTATGTGGTAGAGCACCATAACTTGCCATCAGCCTGAAGTTCACATACAGGATTTCTTAAGCATGTGAGGAAGCGACAGAAATAATTACCCCTGGAAAGGTATTAAGGTACCTGCTAATTTTTCAGGACAAATTCTGCCTGCCAATCTCCCAAAGGCAAAAATACCTGAGAGGATGATGGGAATCCCAGACTCCCACACTAGAAAGTCAAGAATATTTACCTAAAATAAGGAACAAGAATATAGTATATGTAGGACACCATTACTACATTTTTCTTCATCATGACAATCAGCATTTATAGTTATAGCTGGCACTTGGAAGTTTTCATTTTTTTTTCA
>JAOBAS010000036.1:17892806-17905405 GCA_025311575.1 Elanoides forficatus
CAATAAGCTAAGATTCCTTAAACCTTTAAATGATTTATTTAATATTTTAATTCAAATTTGCTTTCTTTGTTAATAGTACCACTTGGGATATGCACTGAAAGTTCTTCCACAAGAGTTGCAATGGAAAAGCCTTAGTTTGAGACAAGACATGCCTGCCTCAGGGGTTACAAGATAAATCAATCTATTTTTCTCCTTCCCTCCAAAGGTAATTGGCCTTTAAAATTACAGAGGAAAATAGGCCTTCATGTCAGTACAATGCAGGCACATATACAGCCATTTTCCATTTCTTTTTCCGTTTGAATTCTCAGCTGAGAACTAAACTTATAAGGGTGGGAAAATAAAAAGATGATGAAGAGGAACGATCACATCAGTACAAATCCTCTCCAATAACAAGCAGCACTGTGACCAGCATTCGAGTCTGGAATTTACTGAAACCTGCTATGAATAGCTGTCATTTTCCTAGTCAGTATTTTTTTATTCTTGTGATAAAATTTGCTTCAATTTTTGTGACAGCCTGTACCACCAGCATTCACGGAAATCTGTCACAGAGTTTAGTTAAACTGAGAAGTTATAATTATTGCTTCATTTCTCATACAACCTCACAAAGTAATGCTGATTTTTACCTCATCCTTATGAAATTGCCTTTTTCAAGCAGCAATCATGGCTATGAGTACAATAGCCTACAATCCTTATGCTGTGCTACACACACGACCATTTATAAACTCAAGAGTTTCAGACTTTGAATACTGTTAAATTGTATACAGTAAATCTTAACTTGGCTAATAAATTGTTTCAAAGCAGTGAAACTCAGACGATAGCCTTCATATTTTTCTGATCGCTATTAAATGTGATTTGCAATACATTACTCATATCATACCTCTAGTAAGAAATTCTCATGCAAAAATATTTGCCGGTGCATAAGGATGAGTAATCAGCTAAACTACAACTGATACACAAAAACAAGAAAGTTGAAAAAAGTCAAAACAACTTAGTCTTTTAAAAACAGCACAAAAAATTCCCTTGAAACAGAGTATTGAAAGTGTACCTCTAAACCTTTAATGTGAACTTGCTCATTGGGAGTGTGTATACAGGTGTAAAGCAATTATTAGATTTGGTATCTGAATGAACTCAGGTTCCCATTAGAGCCTGAATGCTTCAGTGACCCTATTATTTTCCTTCCAATGCTCTCAGACCTGATCAACTTAATTATTCTGACTAGTGAAACATTTAGGACATGAACGTATGATTTGTTTTAAACCAAATGAGACAACTGAAAGTACTTTATAAAATAACACAGAAAAAGAGCAAGATATGTGACACGATGTGTCAAATCCTGGAAGAAGGTCAGGTCTAAGTAACAGTAACAAAGAAACAGAAAAAGAGATTCACTGCAATAAAATTACATTTATTCAGATATTTTCCCTTGAACTTCTAATTTTCAACTTTCATTGCATCTCATCTACAGTGAAAAAGGTCGATGTTATGACTAAGAAGGGTGAAACAAATTTCAGAAAGTAAATAAACTACGTCTGTTTCAGTAAGGTAAACCCCCCAAACTTCAAAACACACAGAATGTGTCTCTCCTTTCATGACTACACACACACTTCTAGCAGCCGTCCAAAAGTTAAATTAGATCCTCTAATAAAAACCATTCCATGTCACAGAGGACAGATTTGCTGATGTAAAAGATGCATTTCCCTGTTTTAATTGTATCTACTGTTTTACTGTTAAGGAAAAGTACGTGACATTGCAAAAATACGTATTCACATTTTGAACAGATTTGGTCTGATGCTAATAAACCATATTCTTCATAAACAACGTAATTTAAAATTTGCTTCCAAAACGTCCTATTCCCAGCTCCCCTATTAACACTACTGCTGTTATAATTTGTATTTGCTTTGAAAGTAAGGTTACGAAGAGGACAAAGCAATAGAGTAATAGGTTCTGAACTTCAAGTATACAAGCAGCCATAAAGTTAGCATCTTCTCATCTGAATGCATTTGTCCTTAAAAAGAATCAAACTGACACCAAAGTGGTCCCCTTGCTCCTTGCCTCCTTTCACTAATGATATGTAATGGCTGCTGAGCCTGCAATAAACCTGTTTATGTCCAGCTAGATTGCCGTCATTTTACAATCTAATCTGATACTTTTAAGAAAGAAGAAAGTCGCGAGAGACCGGCACCAGCTTGTGCTGAAGGCATTTCTTGACATCAGCCTTCACTTCGCACTTCAAATGGAAGAATTCGATTTGACAAAACATACAGAAAGTCAAGAGAGAAGGCTCTTCACCTCTTCTCCGAAACTGCCTGATAGAAGTCAATACCAATTCCTTTACAAAGTTACAATCAAAACCTGACAGATGAAAGTCAAAGGGAAAGCTTTCTAGCTATTCCTTACAATATTTTATTAAAGAGTGGCGTAAGAACGTGTTTGCCTCAGTAGGATCACCCCCACCTCCACTTCTCATTTTTGTCAGTTAGCAGTTTAAATACTGGAAGTTACATCTCCCATGCATACATATAGAACATGAAAGTAATGACCTCCAAGATAGAGAAGAAAGAAAAAGCTCTCTTTTCTGTAAAGGAATTTCTTTCAGAACAGGATCTGGATAACACTCCTGAAAAGCAAGTACTTCCTGCTGCTTCATGGAAACTGGCTACCATAGCTCTCCTCCACACCCAGACAATGACAGCCCTAGCCAAAAGCAAACTGTTTTCCTCGTAGCCCACAAAAGTCTGTCTCCTGGTTTTTTTATGTGGCAGAAACAAATTCTCTTTATATATATATTTTAAAAAAACCCTCTGCAATAACTTGTAGTCTACATGTAAAATGAAGTATTTTAAATAATACAATAAAGGCAGACTATGCATAATTATTTTTTTTTTATTAAATAAAATATCAGCATTTTTTATTCATGGCTAGGTTAACATTTACAATTCAGCATTTTGCAATATTTAAATGGAATTGAATATGCTATGAGAAAACTTAAAACTATATCACTCCTGTATGACCAGCTAGCAGAGGCTGTAGTCTTCTGTGCCTATCTGCACCTTCATGTTATAACATTAAATAAAAGCTCCTGCCTGAGCCTGGCAAGATGATCTCATCACTACCTGTTACTGCTCTACACACCCCAACTGAGACTAACTAGATACCGCACGTGACTTTTACTATAAATTATTAGCAACAAAGGCCTATGCAGGTTATGTGAATGTGAAACTGTTGCTTATTAAAAGAATTCACACAAGAAAGTAATTTAGACTATATGTGGCAGACTCAGGTAAAATATAATAACTTTTAGGAACTTAGGAGTCTAATTTCTTTCTTGGCTGAGCACAGACAACTCCATTATGATTCAACGTAAGACCTCAGTGCTCATATAAGGCAGAATTTGACCCTTTATGTTCATATAAAGAATAAAAGTACAGAAGCAGTTAATGCTGTGAAAGGGCAATGAGTTTTCATTAAAGAGCTCAAAATAGTTTCTATTTATTAAGACTTGTATCTGAGGAGTGTCACTTCCGAAGGCTTCCTGTGCTACTTTGGTAACAACTCTCTCAGTATTAGTGGAACTCCCAAATTAGCACCTGATCACTCCATAATCCTCATCTATTTTGCTTGCAGAATCCGCAAATGTATCCCTTCCCCATCAATACAGCTCCTTCTGCCACAACAGCGAGGACCTCAAAGGCAGAAGGGCAGGGGTAGCATGGGATTACAGCACCTGCATCTGTTGTTCAGATGGGTCCTAACAACCTGGGAGTCTTTTAGGGCTGCCTTATCCGCCCTTTTGCAAAGACTAAGGGGACAGTGATGTTTGGGTGTACTATTATTGTATGCTTTTTAAAAACAGGTTTTAAAACTCAGGCTTTTTAAGACCATACACCAAAGTATTACTTCCAAAAGACTCTGACTACCTAAATTAATCCCTATTTAGAAAAAAAATGCAATTGTATAAATATGGGCAGAACTGTTCCAGAAGCAAGATACCTATATACACGCTAACTTCTTTCTTATGTCAAGCTTTTCTACTGTTCCCAGATGCAAAACTACAAACCCTAAACAATGAGCTGTGACAGTGCTGCATTATGAAGAGGGCCCTAAAAAATGGTATAATCTGTATTAAAAGCAAGACCAGGTCTGGCTTGATAGACACTAAAGAACTCATCCTATTAGTAACGAGAATATGTAGCAAGTTCTCAATGCAAGTTCCAGAAGTTTTAAATAACGATTTCACTTTATTTTGCAAGAAAAATAAATAATATAAAACAAAAAAGAAGTTAAGCTCTTCTAACTGACTGAGATTTCTTCATCCCACTATTTCTACCAAAAATGCTCTTGAGGTCACCAGTTAACAGGTGGTACCTTATTACAACCCACAAGTGTTACACTCTTTGGACAAATGTCAAAAATGGAAAACTAACTGCCATCTTTCAACCTCTCAATACCACAGCTATAAACTTTTATGAAATTACTTACTGCTTACAAAAGGAGCTCCAGAGCAAACAATGCCAAGGGTAACAATGATTGTCATTGGTTTTGTCAGGTAGTGATACAATCTTAATATCACTTACACATTTTTAAAAATACTTTGTTAAATGTTTGTATGTTGTCTTTTAAGCACTTCTAGTTGAAATTAACTTACACTACAACTCAAAGCTAGGTAACGGATGAACAAGATGAATGAGAAGTATTTTTCCATGAGTTTTTAACTAGTATTTTGACTCAAAAATAACTATATCCAAATGCTAATGCCAACGTTCATAATACGAATAAACACATTTTTGCTTACATGAATGCCAAAAAAGCAAAATGATAGTGATGCACTGACTACACTCAAAAATTAGTCCTTTCTTCATAACTTCAGGCATGACCACCTTCTTTTAAGTAACATACTCATCCAAAAGGTTTCTGGCAATCGTATAAAGTCTTTTCTCCCGGAGATCTTATATAAATTTAAACAAATTCCTCTCTGCCCCTTTTGGTGTTAAACAACTTTATCTAGTTACCTAACCTTAATTAAGATAATATAGGACTGCTGTTTATGGTCACCTACCTGTTTGCTGACTTTTGCCATGCAGTCTGGCTTCTCTGCAGCTTCACTCCCCCCCCCTCTTGTTCGCTGAAGAGCTCTAGCTATACTGTGCTGGAAAAAAATACACTTCTCCAGCTCCGCTGAGCAGCGAGAACTGCTGTTCTGTGCTTTTAAGTCTCACTTGGTTACTGCATTGTTTCTCAAAGTTAAACTACTTCCTATCAACTGCGTGCAATCCTCCTGTGTTCTCTGACCTCTTTGTCAGTTATTAATTTCCTTAATACTTTATCTATCAGTTGTTCTTCCCTGACATACTAAATTTACACTATGTTAAAATTTTCTTTAAGATAGCACTGATACCATACTCCAACTTCCGCACTGATAATTGAAAATTAGCTGCATATATAACGATGAACAGGGAACCAAGAGCTACTGAGAAGATCTATTTGGAGCAGGAATAGCAAATCTTCTGTACTTTCTCAACTCTTGCACAAACCAGATACCACAAATTCTAGCTAACAAAGACCTCCATAAGGAATCTTGCATTTCACCTTTTTGTTTAGCTCAGAAACAGTCACTAGATGCTTTTGTCATTTATTTATGCTTCTATCAGCAAGAATCTGAAGCACAACATAAAACAAGGGATGGGTTAAGTATGTTCCCCCATCTGATTACATTACTGGAAAACATGATTTCCCATGACTGGACTTTCTTGGTTCCAGCAGCGATGAAGACAGGAAAAAAAAATAAAAGAAAAGAAAAGAAAAAAAGAAAAGTATCCCAAATGCTTTCTCTTACTTCATTAGTAGGAATGACAAGGTAAGCCTCACTTCTCTTACTGTTTGTTTCAACCTCCTCTCCCATTCTCAGCCTTTTTCATCACAGAAGATGAAACACAACTACTACCCAGACTCTTCAAAACTTTTCAGAGTCTGTCATCAACTTCCTCTCCACACTGAACCCACTCTACTCATACAGCTGGTTTTGCTTTAATTTGTAGGTGAATCAGCTTCATTTTTACCTGCTTTTCCCTCTCAGCATTTTCAGAACATGGCTACATAGCCTTTCTTCCAAAAATTTTGATTGGTATTCACAACATTAGGCAAGCATCCCACCATTCCCCATACTGCTCAGTAACTTGGGAAAAAAAAAAAAAAAAAAAAAAAGAGACAGTCACTTAGTCTTTTTATCTATCCTGATGCATCGGGACTGAAACAGCTCACTTATTCAGCTCGTGCAATGTGTGTGAATGTAAAGCTTGAAGAATTATATTCATATTCACTTGGGCTGGATGGGAAGCAGTAATGACACCTTATACAAAGATGCTCAGGAAGATTTTGGAATTTAAATTCTGCTCTTCACCCTTCTCCAGATTGACGCGACAGAAGAGAAGGATAGGGCAAGGGTAGCTTGGCTGTGGATAAGGTAGTAGAAGAGGCTCAGAACAGGTCACTGCTGAGAGTGCAGAAAAATGAGCAAGTCGTTCAGGGACAAATCTTGGCCTTAAGCATCTTCTGACCACAGAGGACTTGATTTGCTAATAGGGATGAGAGTTGTCAGGTAATCTTTTTCACTGTCATAAGGAAGAGACTTTAGAATCCCACGTCTTCTCTTAGATGCCTTCTAGCCTTAAAAATAATGTTTTGTGCCACAAAACAAACATTAATTTTCTTTCCAACTTTTTTTTTCCCTTTTAGAGATCTCATTTACAGACAGTACCACTGCAAAACTAGTTTTACCACACAAACAAGGAAATTATGAATTTATGTGGAAGAAAAGAAAGTCAGGAGCCTCTGTCTGGGGTGGGAGAGAGTAGGAACTTACACAGATTTTGCTGCCAGATGAAATTATTAGCTAAATACATCCTTAATGCCACTAAAATAACACTAATCCATCAGATATTTTTTGCCCAAAGCTGGCAAAGTCCTTTAGAATTATGTTTTGCTGTATGTAACCAGTTTTAACTATAAGCTCCTTCAATTTCATCTAAGGGAATATTTTTTCATGCTTGAACTGGTTTCATCTTTACAAATAACAAAGTCAGTGTGTTAACGGTTTACACCTATTTGCGATTCACTAGTCACTGTGGCCTTTTAACTATCACCCACCTCTTCCTTCTATTTTCTTATAACTCCTAAAGCCAAGGAATTCTGCTTGCTTTTGAAGCCAAAGCAATGAAAATAATGAACAGCTTGTCCACTGTCCACCAGGAGCAGAGTGAAGATTTCAGAGCACACAATACAAAGCCTGTTTTGTTTTGTTGAGTCAAGGTTTTGATCAAAGGACATGTTACCTTTTTTGTTTGTATTCTCTTTAACTAGATGTTCTAGATGGCGTTTCCTACAAAACAGGACTGAAACTGCTAAACATTGATGATAATTCTTGTTGATGTCCAAGTCCAAGTACTTTCCTTGCACTAGATACTCAAGGAAACAATGATGTAAACTTAAAGAACAAATGACATTTTTGAGGCTCTTAAAACACTTCATCAGCTGTTTATGATGAACGAAAAACTCAATTGGCAAACTTCTCCAATTTTCCAATCTAATATTTAAATAGAAAATAGCAAAAAAACCCAACAATAAATAAAAGAGAGCCTGCATTTCAGCTTAACAACTTGACCTGGAAGTTAGCTAGGCTTTGGATAGCGAAAGCCACCTATAGACTTTTTTTGTGAGGATGGGAACTTTTAAAAATATTTTTTTAATTCTATGAAATTTACATCTGCGATTTTGGAATATCCTACTCAGCAGTAACAGAAAAGCAAACTCTAAATGGAAAATGTTCGAAAGCTTTAATACAGAATTTGTTACAAAGATCTTTTTTTTTCATAAAGTATGCAAATTTTGCCACTTATATTCCAAGTGTTATACTGACTGCAGTTTAAGGCATATAATTATTTCATAAAACAGCATGCTCGCAAAGGGCTGAAAATTATATCTATAATACAGAAGGGAAAAAAAACAAGGAAAAGAAATACTCTAAAGTATGCAAAGTATTTTCATATGCCTTTTTAAAATTTTTGACAAGAATGCATTGAAATAGTCTTTGAATGACACAGATGCATGAACAGTAAAAAAGAGTCAAAGTGCTACCTGCAGTTTGATTTACTGTGTTTATTTTGAGCTATAGTTCAAAAACAAGCCTTATGTACTTCAAGTCCAGCACAGCATGAGACAGCCATAATGTCTGGGAAGTCCAGTGGGAAGGATTAATAAATGTCACAATACCTTCAGGGCACAGTAGACTCTTAAAATAGGTAACGATTCAAGAGTTTAAACAGGAAAAGTACAGCAGGGTGCCTTCAAAAAAAATGTGCATCAGGCTGAAAGGTCTACTAACTTAAGCTTAATGATGAGCAAGCTAAAAGGTCACTCTGCATTGCGATCAGTTCAGTTACAGCTGTTTGATGTGACTGATGCAATCATTTAGCAGTCCAGCAAAAGAACTATTAAAACAGTTCAAGTCACACAGTGCCTCTTAAAAAAAGATCACCCCTTTTTCTTCTATGTTATGATGACAAGACTGTTCACAGAAGGGACTTTCTGAACATTAAATAAAAAAGCCTTACATGCTTTAAAATAAGTTTAGATGTTTAAACACATTTTATCACTTAGAGAAACAATAGATTATGTCTTTCAACAAGCGAAGTCTCACTGGAAAAAATGATACAGTAGTTAATCTAAATAGCTGATAGCCAAATCTCCTGTTTTTTATCTACAACATAGGTAATGACTACCTGTACAATGTCTGGAAATTCATAAGCTTTATAATAATCCAGTAAAAATGGTTATCATCTGTATTACTGTTCACATGTGGTCCTTTGAACATTGATTAGCACATGAAAACAATCATGATTTGCAGTTTAAAGACACATACGAGCAAAACACTTTCAAACTAGTTGTAAATTTTAATCCTTCTTTAAAAATGCTGTCATAGTAGGGCACTTCAAAACTCTCGTGAAATCTGAATTAAAAAAACAGAGGTCTAAAAATGTTCTCAAAAAATCCTAAAAATAATACTAAAATGATGTTCTGATAAATTGACTAAATGAAGAACCAAAACTTTTTCCTAAAAAACCCCACTGAAATGGAATATTGAACAATTTTCAACACTTTTCCCAAAACGTTTTTAAAACAGATAAGTCAACTTCAGGTTGACTTTAAAGCTAAAGTCAACTTTAGGTTTAGGGCAACTAAAGATTTCTGTAAACAATAATACGGTTTCAGCAAATTATAAGTTTTCTGAAAACACTTTATTACATAAAACATCAATTCTTCCTCCTTAGGAAGATCTTTAAGCACTGATATAATTTTCATATTTTTCTTGGATGCTCCCCATCCAGGGTTATCCCTGTCAGCTTTGCAGACAGGACAGCTGATATAATGGGAATATTTTGTACAACAGCTGCTGAGAATATTAGTTTCATTCTTTAATGAAGGGGTTAACAGAATAGTGCAATGTTTTATTATGAAATACATATGCACATTTACAGATTATTTAACCTTATACACTTCTGAGTTTCTTCTCAGTTTCTTCTGAGTTTGCTTCTAATCAAATTATTTTTTTCAAATTATTTTATTTCTTATTTTATTTCTGCTTCATAAGATGAAGTACAAAAGGTTAAATCTGCTGCTAAATGTCCATCTCTTTAGACAATAATAAGGAGATGTGATAGAAGGTTTCAGAATTCACAAAAACCAAAACAAAGCAACAGTAACCATAAGGGATTCATATTTTTGTGTGTGTAAATGAGAATACTTAACATGATTTTAGCCTGCAGTTTGCCAAGGGGTATCTGATAAGATTCATGATTGAGACAAGCCTCAGAAAGACTGTTTTGCATATTAAATTGTGTCACCAAAACCCCCTCAGGTTTCTGAAAAGAAAAAAACAAACAAACAAAAAAACAACAAAAAAACAAAACCAAAAACCAAACCCAACAAAAAAACCAAACCCCAAAACCCAAACAATTAAAAAAAGGGTAGCATCTTCATACCAATTTATCACTGAGAAAAATAATTTACATCCCACCAAGCCCATTTCCTCACAATATTACATTTTGACGTCTCTAACAAATGCCTAGCACTCATACTTTTGTACATAGAACATTAGTTAACTTAGTAGTTAACTTGTAGAGCAGTAAAATCTACATTTACAATCTAATTTCACCTAAGCAGTTTAACACCACAACCTAGCCACTCCAGAAAAGAAAGGTGAATATATGGAGAAGAGATGAATGGGAGAAACAAATTGAATTCTGTACTACATTAAAGGCTGTTAAGAGTATGAAGTAACAGCCGTGGGAAAATATTTGGGTCTATGCTGCTAACAGCCTGAGCAAATAAAGATGCTGGCTGCAACATGAGGAGAGGCGAGAACGGGCGCAGAACACAGCAGCAATAGAGCGGCCTTTACCTACGCCGTACGGCTTGCGACAACGTCGCGTTGGACTGTTACGTAGAGACCAGTCCTTTCAACGCTACCAGTGGCCATCCCACAGAGCAGCCCAAAAGAGGAAAGGCAGCCTTTAGGCTGGGGCACAAGAGCTTTTAGAGGATCTAGTTTAAGGTCCGCGCTGTAACAGTAACCGTGTCGTACTGTGACTTAACATCCTTGCATGAGCAAAACCACACCAAAATTGACCAGTTCTGTTCAACTTGAAAAAGGAGGCCTATATAAAAACAAACAAAAACCCCCAAACAAAAAAAAGTTCAGGGACAGATTATTCACCTCTTACAGGCGGAATGAAGAATGCTTAAACATACCCTACCCAGAAATGTACAGCACAGACATACCAAGTAACAGCGATAGGTTTAAGACGCAGGAAAAAAACCCCAGGTGTGGCTATGCAGTGGGATATAGGAAGCTGTTATAAACAAGCAGGCATCCTTCCAAACACTCAAATCCTGTCTGAAGTAATGAAACAAAGCAGCATGATCTTTGCATCATGACTCCAGTACTAAGTATTACACGTGCACGCAGAACACCACCAAAAAATTTACAAAGACAAAACAAAACCTGATAAGAAATAGTAATATTATTTCTATTTCCACTGTACCATATGAAAAAGGGCAAAAGCATAAAGGTTTTCAACACCGCCCCCCCCCGCCTCCCAGCAATAGATGGCTAGTAGAATTATTTCCTATACATCCAAGTGGTGTTGAAAATCTCACTAAGTATCTCTAAATTATCCAAGGTCAAAGACAGAGTCAGTATTTAGGCAAACCACTTAGCCCTGGATATTCTAGGTCTAATCTTAGCAGTTTAGCCAGCAGTTAAGCTGTCTTTCCTTCTTTTACTCTGGAAAGGGCTTACTCATCCAGTCTGGCTTTATACAAATAAAAATCTCCCTGCCTGTAATTGACAACTGATGTAACTAAACATTAATTCTTATCCTACAGAATTTATATTTAATCTATAATACTAATATTGACCATATTCAGATAATGGACTAAACTCATCAATTCTTACACCCCCAATCTCCTGCCTTTGCAAAGTTTACTTTTTGTACAAAACCCCAAATTATTTCATATCATACAGCCTCGATATTTCTTCCTTATGAAAGGAAGAAAATTCAGTTTCTTAATATGTTTTGTCTTGCTTTTTCTTTCAGATGACCTATGAGATGACTGACTATTCACATTAACTACAGCGAGGTTGAAGGAACTGAGCTCGTTGGCTCTTGCGAAGAGCTAAAGAGGGACGGAACAGCAACCTTCAGCTGCCTGAAGGTGAATCACAAAACCCGACTCAAATGCTTCTTGGTCATGCCAGAAGGTAAAACAACAGACAGCAGTTCAAACCTGCAGCTTAAATGTTAGGGGCGGGGGAGGGAAATGAACCAAAAACCCCAAAAAATCTACACTAGGAATGCAGGGCAGCACTAGAATGGGTTACCCAGGAGGTTACGCAGGTTTTCAGGACTTGGCTTGACAAGTCACAGCTGACTCCATCAAGTGTGGTGATAATCCTGCTTCAAGCAGGAGGCTGTACTAGATGATTTCCAAAAGCCCTTCCAAACATTTCTTACACCCTATCAACTCCTTGATTCTTGGCAAGCTCATATCAGGGATTCAGAAATAATACGTATTAACACTAGTTATTTTTGGCTTGTCATTAGTGTTTACATCCATACTCTTAGCAGTTCTAAATACCAAGGCTTTGGTTTCAGTGGTATTTTTCAAATAGGCAAGGGGTTTTTTTGCCAATTTATCATTTATAATCTGTTCAAAGCTTAAGCCAGAACTCTTCAGTGAGACTGCTTCATAAGTAACTGTACATAATGAAAATAAATTAACATCTATTATTCAGCTTTGTTCTTAAAATAGTTAACATATGCCCACAGGCTAAAGCATATATTGAAAAAATAAACAAAAGTTATAGACAGGGAATCTTCACCACTCTCTGAGGACTCAGTGATAATATATGGTAGAACTAGGACTCAGGCTAGCTGCCTGATAAATTTCTGATTGCACAAAACTACCAGTAACGGTTTAGAATTTGATCGATCTAAAATATTATTACTAATATAGTCATAACTACAACCACCACAGTCAAGTAT
>JAOBAS010000036.1:17905505-17952321 GCA_025311575.1 Elanoides forficatus
AGTAACGGTTTAGAATTTGATCGATCTAAAATATTATTACTAATATAGTCATAACTACAACCACCACAGTCAAGTATGATTGAACCCATAACACAGGCATTTAGGAAGTGCTCCTATGGACACGGTACAGGAGTTCTATGTTTTTAGCTATGTTTATTCCACAGTATTCTATAATCCTGCACCCATGGTACATGTGCTGGCCACATCCTAGTTGCAGAGCAGATGCATTCCTCCGCAAGGTACCCTACTAATTTTATTTGAGGTACCCAGGAGACAATAAGCCAGGTCACTTCTGGCTTGTGTGTCTGGATTTCTGTCCAAATTGCCCGGAGGAACACTATGCATCAGGATGCAGATGCAGTGACCATGTGGACCAAGACTCTTGAATATGCCATCAAACATCTGTCCATGCCAAAGGGACTTCAGTCAGCAGTGCCACAGGGAGAACAGCCTCCCTAGATTATGCAAAAGTAAATAAATAAAAAGCTCTTGAGATTGTCTCCCACCATCTTCAGCTAAAAGTCCAGAAAGGAAGTTGTGCAAGGATAATGAAGGAGATGGGGAGAACAGTGGAAGACTGGGAAAACGTAGTTATCCTTTCTTAACTTGATAATGCCCAGATTTCCTATGGATTTCACCAAAGGAACACAATACTGACAGAATCTGCTCCGTAACAGCAAAGAATAAGAAAATACCAAGAAGAGAAGTAAGCTTTGACAAATTCTTGAGATGTCACTGAGATTTCTGAATGTTTTGTGCTACAAGAAAAAAAGACATATAACAGAGAAAAGAGTCAGCATGGAAAACAGAAGGAAATGAAGAAGTTAAAAGAAATCAAAGGGGGGAAAAAGAAATACAGCACTGACTGCTTTGTGAAATACCAAGAGAAAAGAGATTTCTGACATCTGTATGGGGTTTTGGTGTGGTGAGGTTTTTTGGTGGCTATTTTTGGTTCTTTTGTGGCCTTATTATAGCAAAGACCGTATCTGTAAGGACAGGAGTGATTGACAGATGTCTCTCCAGTGTGCACGGTCTGAAAACATGAAGCACAATTTCAGCTTCGCTTTATTCTAAATATATGACATATGCTAAACTTATTAAAAAAAAAAAAGCCTATAGGGCAACTTCAACGAAATGGTAAATTATTTGGTCTAAAACTGTCGTGATAATCTTCCCGATTTTGCTTTGAGCTGTGGTGTAACTTTCAGTCAGCAGTGAAAACTACATCTGTCAAGAAAGCCCTTGTTCAGGGTAGAATTACGGTCCAAACAGGACTGAAGAGAAGAATTACCAAAAGGTACTAAAGAGTAATATTCTGTCATTGTATATGCCCCAAAAGTTTGAATATACATGGGTGCTGAAGTCGAAACCCTAATGGCTCCTGTCTGGAATGCAAACAAACCCATTTCAGCTGAAAGTGCATCAAATTCCCCTGCTCCCACATAAACAATACACGTCTAGGGAGATTTTGTGCTCTTTGAAAGACACAATGGGAAAAAAGTCTCCAAACCAACAAAACA
Source organism: Elanoides forficatus (assembly GCA_025311575.1). NCBI lineage: Eukaryota > Metazoa > Chordata > Aves > Accipitriformes > Accipitridae > Elanoides > Elanoides forficatus. Next base: position 17,907,026 of record JAOBAS010000036.1, read on the forward strand.
TTATTTAAAATAGCTTTTATTCTAGAAAGCATAAATATTATTTTATAGGGAAAGACTATGCATTATCAACAGGAAAACAAAATAAGAAACATAAACTAACTTTTATGACAGTAAACCAGAGTGGTTTTGACCTTCTAAATATTTTCCTGTAGCTTCTAGTAAACCTGCTCGTTATCCCAAAAAGGATTAATTTCTGTTGTCATTAGATCTAGAATTTAAAATAATTATTCAGATTTAATTGCAAGCATGCCTCTCCTTGTAGTTCGTGGCTTTCTGAAGCTGGACTTCAGAAACTAAAATACGATTTAATCTGCGAAACTGGGGATCACTGAGGGCTGAACATTGTACCCCCAAGCTCAGCCTAAACACAGAATGAACAACAAAATACAGGCAAGTAATTTTATTTATTTTAAAAGGACAGACTGGATGACATATGGGTTCAAAATACTGTAGAGACTCCAAGCCTAAAGCTATAAACACATACATAATATGTACTAGACACGTACGTTTACAATGTATGCACTGTATGTATGTTATCTATATATGTATACAAATATATATGGGATAAATATATGAGATTTGGGAAAGCTGATCAGAAATCTGTCACACTAGGAAAAACAAGGAAGAGAAGTTAATTAATGGGAAATGATACAGCTCAGGAGAACATTTTCATGCAGCTTTAGATAAGACATTAAATGGTGTGCAGCAGCACACACAAGTTAAATAAAGAAACAGAATAAAGAAAGCACAGAATAAAACTACCTCCCATATTTTGTGAAGATAAAGCCATGCTACATGGTGGATGAACATACTGTGTCAACAAGAGCAGTCTGGCATGTCACTACAAGAGAATATAAGGTGTGGGGACAATATGGCTCTATATTCGCTGATACCTCAGACATAAAAATACATAAAACATGAAACAGACTACAAAAATCTCTTAAATGTTTGCAGCTTAATTGATTTTTCTCTCAGAGTTCCTAGTGATTGTGATTGAGGAGTGAAAATACATCTAATTAATAAAAACCACAGCCATTTAAAGTAAATACAATAATAGATAATAACCAGAAACACAGGCTCTAAAGTTAAGTGGCAGTTTCTTGTAAGGTAGTATTAGAATATGAAAGTCTTTCTTTTAACTTTAGCTTGCCTTTAAAATAAAGTTGACCAATTCACCCAGAAACCAATTCTTATTTTAGTCCACTGAATTTATTTTTAACTTGTAAGATAGCATTATATGTGATCTATGCATATGGCTACATAAGTTCTTTATTAGAACTTGTATGAAAAGATGTTCTAAGCACAGGACAACCAAGCAGCAATTCCCACCTGAAATCATGTACATTTTTAATCCAGCTGAGGGAAAAAAAAAAAAAAAAATTTAAAATGCAAAGAAGGATTTATGAATTGAATTTATTTTTTATCTACCAGTCAGCCTAAGTTGAAACATGAATAACTGATTTAACACTGAAATGGTATTCAAATATTTGACTCCAATCCCCTATTGCTTCTAAATTCACTCAGAAGTCAAGATTATTAATTCTTCCTGACAGAAAATCAAGATTTAATGATCATCTGATAACCCTTAGGAATTACAAAGTAAACTTAGATGATAATTCAGACAAAATAAAATGATTTTACATATATAAGAAATACAGCATGCAGAATGTCCGTTTAGGCACTACCTTTGGGGCAGTAACTGATTTTTAAGAAAATACAGAGCAAAAAATTGTGTTTTGATATGTACAGTAAAAAAGTTTACAAGTAAAAAGGGGACCTTTATTAATATCTGCGGACCTTTTACCTTGCTACCCTCTACTTAGACAAAACAGACAAACAGAACCCCTCAAGCACACCTTCAAAAGAGCCTGTAATAGGAAAATGTATGAAAGAATTTTAACCCAGTGACCTTGTTGCAATAATAATGCTTACTTTGAGACAACATTGCTTTCAAGATCAAGCTGTCTATTCACCAAAGCACACGAGGCCAAAACTGTTAAAATAATGTGCTTTCTCTATAAGAGAAACTGATTTCAACTTAGCAAAAATGATATGCTGTAAATAATTTTTAGGTAAATTTTTAGCTTTCAGGTCATGTCTGCTGGGAAGTAACATTAGAACTAACAGTGGTGTGAAAAATAAAGATGCAGAAACGGTACAGCCTCTGCATTGATCCCCGCCCTCNNNNCAGCTGGATGAAGAGCAAGGTATACAGGTCTTTCTCAGGAAAACCTGTTAGATAAGTCTATTACCAATCTATTTATATATGACTGTGTTCATTTTTTATTTTGTTTATTTTTTAATGATATTTATACTTAAAAGCAATTAAAATCATATCTCTCCAATGCATGTACATTGCCTTTCCTTGATGCAAAGCTCCTATAAACAAAAAATTCAACCAGGGCAGCATTCTGTCTAGCACTGAGTAAAAGATTACAACAGAAAATTTAAGAGCCAAAGTAAGCTCTAAAGGCAGTTCCACTACATTCTGGCTGTAATAAAAAATCCTGACAGATGCTTCTCTGAAATCCTTTACTTGTATAAACTTGAAACAGGATTTAGAGGTTTCCACTAATCAGATCTGTGAAAAAAAATTCTTGCTGATGCCAAATCTATTTGTTTTACCCTGGCCATTTCAGCAATACATATCAAATGGCAGAAAGAGGGATGGGAGCATGCCCTGCTCTGCAGCACTTCAGGGAAGGAGACCAAAACAGCTGAGAAGCCTTCCCTGATCTCACGTACTAATACATAAGTAAAGAAATGTTAATTCCTTGAACGAAAGCTACAGCAAAATCTCAAATTTTTGCCTTCCGTAAGATCTTAAGACCTACCAATATGAGACACAAACATTTATAAAGCACAGTTTGATTCCTTTTCTTAACATTTCTGTACAGCAATTGACAAAAGATTTTGGAGACCTTCTTTACATCTGCAGAAATGATGGGTGAAGATGAAAGACAAGAACAGCATTACCTTTTCCTCCCTTATTGCAACTCCAGCTCCTTGAGCATTTTTGGCTGGTCATCATGTATTTCACCTAAATGTAGTTTTATTTTTAACAGCAGGTGTCTGACATTAACAAAGGGCTTCCATATATTTCTATGACGTTCTCCAGACATTTAAATCGTGCATTTAATCCATTTAAGTTTTTGACCTGTATACAGTTCTTGGTTTGTATACATTGCTAGTATTAAGTGGATTATAGAATACAGACTGAGTTAAAGGTGAAAGCTTCTTTGACTTGTCCTTCATTCTAACTTTATATGACTTCTGGGTTCCCTAATGATGCCATTCTTACCTATAAAATCTATTTTTTTGCCATTTTAAACATAAAAATTAAAAGGCACAGAGAAAAGTGCTGAATACCTTAAGTAGTATATGAGGAACTTGGGACTTGCAGGAAGTAATTAACTCTCTTCTGCCTTTAAACCTCCCCCTTAGTCTAACTTCCCATTTTGCTTTGTCAATTTGAAAAACTATTTTGACATATCATCTGGTTATTAAAAAGCATTGAGGAAGGAAGCTTTAAAAGCAGTCATACTAGTGACAGAAAACAGAGTCACCCAGTACCTGCACCAAAAAAGAATGGCCAAACTAATTTATTGTTCAACGTGTCAATGCCTTTTCTCTTCACTTAGTGCTTAAAATAAAAGCAAGAAAAGCAAAATGAAGGCTGTTTGAAAAATCCACTAGGTATTTTTTAAATTTAGGTTTTAGGTAGTCTTTCAGTAAGTATGAATTTTCAGAATTACACACACTTGATCTAATGCTAAGTGTTTCCCCTGAAACATCCTCCTCCTGCCCCTGTCCCCAAACATTCTGAACTGAATTTTTGTCATTTCAATGGGCACTGAGCACTGGATTGAACCACAAACAGAATTTGAGGAAGAAATTCCTAAGAAAGTTCATATAACAAAATGTCAATCAACAAACTCCCAACAGAAAATGTTTTAGACTGATAATTTGCATACTAATCAAGTACCCCATTAAGAAATACTACAAAAAGCATAGATATACATACAATCTTTATAATAAAGATCAGTATTACTGTATCTACTATGTTAGTTACAATCAAGGAGACAAATCCCGTTAGATATGTTTTGGAGAGGAAGGGCTGATGGAGGTGAACTTTTGAAAGGAACACAATTCTATTCCCAAATCATACAAAAGTTTCAACGTCTGTGTCATATGACAGATTTCAGCAAAAATAACCACCTTCCATATCTGTATTTAGCTATGAAATGGCTTGATCATTTTGGCAGTGAAGTTCTTGCTACTTTTCTCTATGAATTCCCCAACCTCCAAAGCATTTTATTTGTTCATGAATCTACAAAATGTAAGGTAATTATTTTATCTGAAGAGCTTTTCCCTAGGATACCTGAACGATTGGAATGTATATTCTATTAACAGCTGTCTAGTACAGATTGGTTTGACATACAGTGTTGATATAAGGTATATTCATCTCCCTGAAGTTTCTATACAGGGAAACTCAGCATTACATATAGAAATTTAAGTAAATGTTGGCTTAAGTTAATCTTTCTCCTTTCAAGTATATGTAGAGGTGATGGCAGGGGTGAAACATTAAAAGTGAATGATATGAGGACACAATTGAGATGCAGGTTACATTGAATATATGAAAGAGAAGTAACAAGGAAGTACCTGAGCAGTTTAGTGAGGAATATAAAAATACATGGAAGCTCAAACACGCAGTGAACTTGGCTTATAAAAGCAACCAAATTTATGACCCTCTACAGTCATAGAACCTGATTTCAGTAACGCTACTGGTTGATAACCTGAGTTCCTAGGAAAACAACATGAGTTGTAAGATTTAAGATCATTTTGACATTTTTAATATAGCTTCTTATACCATCAGCGTGAGTGAGGAAACACAGGCAGAAAATATAAAGATGGGAAGTGGCAATGCAAGCAAAAAAACCCCTGAAAATATATAGGTCAGAGTGAACATGGAGAAAAAAATGAAATAAATGCAGTATTTCTTCAAGAGAATGTAGTAATCTTTGCTACTCAACAGCAATAGACAGGCATCATCAAGGAATAACTTGCCTGGATAGTGTTTTCCCATCATAAAGGGTAAATAAATATCAAACATTAAAGTTATAGAAGGAACAGCCTAAACTTAAACAACCAAATATAGGAACTTTAAACCAACTTAATATTCACTGAAAAGGAAAAGCAAACATTTTCTTGCAGTATTTCCAAAAAATGCTATTTTTCCCCTAAACTCTTTCTATATACAAACATTAATCTATATCAATCATGAAAAATATTTTTGGCTGGTAACATAAGTCCACCCTCTGTATCTTAAATTTGACCTTTCAATAAGGCTCAAGTTTATGCCAACCTTAAGTATTGGATGATGATGTTTTGCCTGTAAGCTACTTTAAAGTACATAATGTTACAGTCTTTTAAAATGTAAAAATATACAGAGTTCCTATGCTAAAAAACTTCATGCAGTAAATCTAAGCTTTTACTCAGAAGGTGTTCTGCATAGATTCATGAACCCTGGTAAGAGTTTGGACAAGAAACTTGATATGAAAGATGCTTTAAATTTCTTTGATACCACCTTTCCTGCTTCAGCAAATAAATCTTCACGTGCTTTAACTTAAAATTGCTAGCAGTTCATGTCAAGACTATTAGAAAATGAGCAGGAAATAAGTTTTGATATTTATTGTACATTTTGGCAGCTGCTCAGGAGAGCAGTGCTTAATCCACTCCTGTTCATCTCATGGGGATATAGGCAGGAGAAGAACCCTTTTTTCTGCATAAAGTGTTAAGAGGATATGTACTCGCGTCTTTGTTGGGAAACAGCTTGCCTTATAGCTCTCTCAGACCATAAGAACCACAGTCCTGCTCCTGAAGAGCTTTAAACTTTGCAGGCCAAGCACTTACTCCCCTCCCAGCTTCCCTTCTTCCCCCCCAAGACTTGCTGTCTGCAATTTTAAATGCCAAAGTTGTAACATAAAAAATTACAGATGCTGGCATTTGTGGAACTGATGTAATTGCTGTCTTCCATGCAGCAAATACAAGTGATAATGATAAATGATGCTAACAATTATGCTGTTATGGTTTTAAATTAACTACACGCACAACATTTTCCCTAACATTAGGTATTAACATTCCCTAAAATCTTTATATTAGACTGGTCCAAAAAATCCTAACATCTCAAATACTTTAATTAAAATGCTTACCTCTTACTAATTTCCTATTTTAACCCCCTTGGAAAAAACCCTACTTCAAGGGCAAAGGTTGAGATCCATGTTTACAAAACATATTTCTGTACATGATGAGAAAAAAAACCCACCTCCTTTTTCACTAGAAGCTTCTTTTCAACCTCAGTATTGAAGATAAAATTTTTCATTTTGAACATTGTCAATGAAAACTTTGAATAACTGTAACTCATATCATCACCTACCATATAGTCCCCAAACACATCCCCTACAATTTCTTAATTAAATTTAAATTCCTGTCCCCATCTGCTCCGGTGTTGCTGTTTACTGTCCCCTCCGTTATGCTGAGGTAGCTGTTTCGTACAGTCACGATTTATACATAACCACACGTGCCTGTTTACTAAACACAGCCAATCACACATCCACTCACACACATAACATCATCCTGAGATGTCAACAACCAACAGAGCAGGAGTTTCACATTTCAACAAGCGTTCATATCTTATGAAAAGTCTTAAATTATGGAATCCATTATTTCTAGAGGATCTGTGACCAAACTGCAGATTCCTGTATTTACAGCACTGTATGTATGTATACGTGGGTACACACATACAAAAGTAGGGTTGTGCACACACATATACACACATACACACCTAACATATACACACTTTTTTTGTTCTGCCAGACATTATCTAATTGGTAAAAAGCTGATTTTACATATATATCACCATTAAATGATGCTGAAGTGGCTTTTTTCTCCTTCGGACTATAGGCATACACTTTATGTTTCTAATAGCAAATTATATTTGACATTTAATTTAAAAACCAAGTTACCCTAATCTAGAGCTCTACTACAACAACACTGATAAAGCAATGAAGCTTTCCATTTGACAAACCCAATTTTTTTTAATTTAAGATAATTTTAGTCACAAGTCATTGAAAATGTAATTTAGAATTCATTACTTTGTGTGGTTAATTACAGCAGAACAGTTCCAAAAGATGATGATCCAATGAAGTAATAATTTTTTCTCTGAAACATGGTATCAGAGTAAATAAAATAATAAAATGCAAATTAATATTTGAATTATATTGAAAACATTAAATGTATACCAATGTGTAATCCAGTCCTAACGCTTTAAGCATTACACCTACAAGCATGTTCTAGCAATTTATAAAACTGAACATTCTAGACAAATCTACAAAACTTAGAGGCAGCTCTTATATCCTCAATTCAACATAAGCACAAAATGGTTTTATTCAGTTATGACCATGCAATTAGTCCACAACTCTTCTTAAGCTGACAAGAACGTACTTCCTAACCTCATCAGCTGTAGAACACAACTGAGCCAAGGCTTTATCTCCATTCTATATGAATTTTGCACCTCTTTCTTCAAAAGGAAAATAGAGGGCATGTGTTTAACCAAAGTATCTGATTTAGAAACATAATGAAAAGTCTTTTTCAGCGATTGTGTCCAATGCACCTGCAGCTATTTAGCAGCAGAGGAATTCGTGACCTTATTCCTCTTTCATAAAGGGCACAGAAGCTAAATCAAATCCTGGCCCATGTTCCTGAAAAACAAAAGTCTGAATTACCTAAAAAATTTTGCATCAGTCCCCAAAGTCTGTATCTTTTCTCTATCTAGCTTCAGCAGACTGGAAGGTTATCAGTAGGTACACAGCTGATGTAATTAAAGCCTTTGGAACACTTTTGTCTGAAGATCTTTAGAATAATTTAAGTGGTTTTGCTAGAGCTGAGTGGAAAAGAACTGTCATGCATGGGCCACATAAGAAATTTGCTGTGCGGAGCTACCTGGCTAATTTTAAATTGCTAGCGTTGCATCTGAAGTTGAATTTTCTATTTTGGTAACGCAAGATGTCTTACTCTGGCCTAAAATATGGATTTTTCTAATTTTTTTAATTCTCTAGGGCACAGATGATTTGAAACTGAAAATATCTTCCCAAGGATGTGTGTCCCTGCAGAAAGACTGTAGTCTCTGTGTATACTCTAAAGGATTGTTTTATGATAGATTCTACCTGACAGTACTTAGCAAGAATGTCACGTATTACAAATATTGGCCAATAATGCGCAGTGCAAAGGCTGCAAATGTCAGTATAATATTAGAGGTATCACAACACTAAGCCACAGTATCAGAAACATTTGCAGAGACACTGTCATGATACCACGCCTAGTGCACAGCAGTGCTTTCAAGATAAGTTTATTAGGATGTCTTTAAATACTTAGTTTTATAGAACATAAATACCATGTTCCTGTCTATTTTCATTTGTACATAATCCAGCGAGGGGATGTGAAAGTCAAGATGCCCGTGGGTTTTGCTATGGTAAGTCACCTTGACTATACCACCACATTTCTGCTCAAAGCAGAGAGCAGGCACCGTACAACATAACAGCCAAACCACCAGGGTTGTCTCTCATCACATTCATACTGCTTTTTTTCACCTCTCTCCCCCAAAAGCCTTAAATACTTTATTTCAGAACTGTAACATGCATTTCATTGTGGTCACAATTATATTTTACTTTAAAACAATTCTTTAAAGAATCAGACTATATTCAAAGTTGCATGAAAAAAAGTAATGTATTTCAATTTACTAATTTTGAGGTTATACTTTTAAAATGAACACTGTCTTAAAGACAACTTGTTGCCCTTTACATAATATGAATTCTGTTAGAATAAAATTACACATATCAGAAGACCGCTATAGCTTTATCTGTATGGAAATCACTTCCAAACTGAACTTCCTCAGAGTGTCTAAAATCTTCACTAATTTGCTCTTAATTTGGATTATGAATTATGCAGCCAGATACGAAACTGGACACCACTTGACCAACACACTCTGTAGACCCTCAAAAAAGGTAGTTTCAGATACTTTTCCTTGAAAACAACAGAAACTCTAAGATGCAAGTATTTTTCTTTTTCTTTGGTTGCTGTAATAAACTCTAGTTTACTATTGAAAAGTATTTTAAAATTATCCTTTCTTATGTATCTAATTACTGTCTTTAGTTATGTTTGTGAGAGATAATGATGATTTAAGATCAGAGATACGAGCAACTATTATTAATTCCTCTCAACAAAGAAGCTTCAGACTTACATGAACAAAACCATGTTTTTCAGATACAAATACATGAATGTAAACACCAGATAATTAAACAGTAATTGGAAGTATCTGTGAAGACTAACAACTCAAAATGGCCAACAGTCCACTCCTGCCAACCTTGATACTAGCTCTACAGGAATTCAAGTAGCAGAATTTAAAGTAGCAGATATATACTTGGTAGACATGAAAAGAAAACATGTCTGGGACAGTAAAAATACAGGATTGCATGGTTTATTTGCAACTGAGAAATATTTAGTCAAACACATTTACAATTTTCTTGGAATAAACTGGGTTATGACATGAAAAGTCTCTTTGTGCTATGTTAGCACTAGAAACAAACATACAATACAAAAGCAATTTTTTAATCATCTGTACTAAAAATTATCATTAGCTTTGAGTTGTCTAATTTGATTCATTATTTTGCTGTTTATTAGTATTTAATATGCATGTTATTCAGCAAAAATTTGACAACAAAATATTGGAGGATACCAAACAAAAATGTGAAAACATTTTAGACTGCATCTTCTGACCCTGAAAATATTTAGGGAAAAGGAGGACTTAGTGCTGTGGAAACTCCATTCCACAGACAGATACTGGCTGCATTTTCTGAACTCTTATACCCCTTACCCTATCAATAAAAGAACTGAAGATAAGTTGGAATTTAGAATGCCCCACCATCCTTAAAAAATACAAGTAGCAAATTATTCAAGAAAGGTCACTAATTAAATGAAAGCTATGTGAAATAGAACAAAACAATTTTCATAATGATAAAAGCATTTTCTTCCTTTGTGTGTGTTTTTCCCCCTTCTGTAAAAATAAATACCTCATTACTCTTATATTCACCTTCTGAGGGGTTTAGCTGTATGATAGTGATGATTCTTACTGCTTTTAAAGGCAAAAGAGGTGAAGAAAAACAACTTGTATTAACTCGAACCAAAAAGCCATTTCCCTCATAGCACTCCTCTCGGCACAATCGCACCCGTTTTAAAGCAACTGTGTGATCCTCACTTGTCACCTGGAAGCCCATCATAGGAAAAATAAACCTAATCGATGAACGGGTTGCTATCACCTGCCAAAATCCCCTTAAAAACTGGCTTTAGAGCTTGGAGCATGGGGTTTACTCAGTAGGCCCAATAAAGGTCTGAATGGTTATCTAGACCAAGCCCGTTTGGAAATAGAATATATTTCAAAGATCAAAAAATGAAAAGCACATATTTAAAATTAACACTAATTCACAACTATAAGACCAAACAATCATCTTTCCATTGCTGATAAATAATTCCTCTTAATGAGCATGACTATTTAAGAGTGACATGCCTGACACAAAAAGATGATTGCCATCTTTCCACTATAAATAAGACTCGCAAGCTCAGCACACATAATTAATACACCTAATAGTACTTTATGTTGTATTTGTGTATTTGCCCCTGGATATAAATGCCTGCTTTCACAAAATAAATTAAAACATATTTAAAAGAAGGTAAAGACTACAACTAGAAGATACTACTACAACTATCTTGCCCACTCTGTAGCAAATTAAAAATAAACTCAACAAAATAAAGAAATTTGCAAAGACATTTTCTTGGGGTTGGTTTTGGTTTTTCTTTTTTAGGACATAGCCAGTAACACTTCTGTACTCACCTAAGTCTGGCTGAAAGCTACAAATAACCTGGAGACCAAGATGGAATTGCACTACTAAGTATGGGAAATCACTTGAGTTGAAAATGCCAATGGATCATTTGGTCTTTCACTAATAGCTGAGAAAAAGCTCAATTAAGAAAACCTAAAATCAGAAATACAGCAATATAAAGTATACTGAACTAGCTACTGCTTTGTGAAGGAGTACGGACGGCTGATTACAGAGAACTGATATAATTTGAATACTCTTTCCTTGACCAGTAACTGAAAGTATTGCAAATACCTTTATGCCTGCCTAAGTGAACAAACTTGTAGAATGGGGAGAGCTTTCCTTTTCTCTTCCAAAGTCAAAGTTCTAGATCAGGTATAATGCTGAAGTGACTGTCACTTCAGTCTTAAAGCACTTAGTGATACTTATATCCCTAATGTATATATAATATATATATTTTTACCTTCACTTGCCACACTTACGTCTCCTACCCTTAGCTGAAATAATTTGAGCTAAGTAATGTAACTAGTTTGCCAAAAAAAAACTTTTGGAAGGCAAGCTGGCGAAGGTAGTCACCTTATGTTTAAAAACTCGTTACAAAAAAGAATAAAATTAAAAAAAAAAAATCCTAGATCAATGTGAGAAGACAGCTTGCTAGTAATCACAAACTGCTGTGGAAATAGGTTCTATAGATTATATAGAAACAAGTTATATTTTTACTCCAGTATACGCTACTGCTTTGGAAATGCATTGATATCATAAAGGAATGAAAATGGTACTGTTAATGTATAGAACCTTAACAAGGAAAAGGTATTTTTCAGCAAAAAAGGGAAGTAGCAGCAAGATGCTTTTTGTATAGAAAATGAGGAATAAAGAGAAGTTGAACTAATATTTAAAAAAATAACTACAATTATTTTGTAATTAAACATTTTCTTCAAAGCATGACAATTGGAGATAAATGCAGAAATGGCACTAAAACTAACAGGCAGCATGGATTATCATAAAAGGAAAATTTACAAGTCAGATAAACTCAAAGTTTATGAATTGATAACCTGAAGCTACATATTAGCTTTCTCACACAGATTATTTGACATTTTGGTTTGTTTCTGCAGGCAGACTCAGTTTTGAACTAACGTCTGCTACGGGTCAATATAAAATAGAAACAAACATACATTTACATATGTATAATATATATACAGACCTATATTTTCCAGTCTCATTTTCTGCACAGCAAAAATTACTTTTAAGACCTGCATATTCCCATGATACAGCATCACGACAAAGTGAGTGATAAAAAGACATGGTATTTCTTGAATGATAAAATGTTTTGACATTTACTTTTAAAGTGTTTTACCTCTCACATCTGTAATTTGTACCACAGACAGGTTGTCTAAAATATGTTCTTAAATATATCAGTCTTGCTCATGGAGCATTTCACTCAGAGGTTTGCCTGCTACATTCAAATATTGTCTGAGGTACTCCTATGTATAACATGACATGAAGGATTTCTTCATAATTCCTTCTGAAAATTGCTAGAATCAGGGCAAGGGCACACTGACAAACATGACAAGGATCATTGTCACTCTCTATGATTTTAAGGTAGATGTGACAAAAGAAAAGGCATCCAAAAATCCTATATAATGGAACTGAAGTATAATAGAGAAGAGACATGACATTTGCTCCACTACTAGGTTTTTTTCTTTTGGATTACCATAAAATTCACAACACTCTGAATAAACGAGTAAATTATTTATTTTATGTTTGCCACTATTTCTTTACTCTAATATACTTCAATTACAAACCATGAAGGCCTTCATTACATGCCAAACATAATTTTAATTAATAAATATAACTGCACAGCCATAGAGTCAAACGGGGCTGGAACTTTAGCTCTCATGGTTAACAAATTCTCATCCTTGGACCATGATGCTTGAGCGCAGCTGAGATCACAATTGTAATGTGCCTTTTCAACAGCAACGTTTCATACATATCTGTGAAAATTGGTCCAGTATAAGGCAAATGTTTAATACTACCATTAAAATACAGTTTTATAATGAACTGCAGAGTTGGGTTTTCTTGTTATTTGTTTCTGTCCTCTAACCAGGAACCCTAATAGACTCATATTCTTAGAAGCAGAGCATTTTATTTTTGGACAGTTCTGTTTAAAAATTTCTACAGTTTCTAGAACAATCTATTTTTAAAGAGTAAGATGATAAGTACTGATTTATGAAGGAATCAGTGCTATACTTCTAAATAATTCACCAACGATCGTAGGTAAAACTTCATATACTAACTTATACCTTCACCCTCCTTTGCACTGGTGCCATGTAGGCTGGATTTTCTGACTCTTCATCAATAGGTTTAGAAGCCTGCTGACTTTTGCTGAAACTTTAAGTTTGGGAAGCTAAATGCTTAATTGCCAAATATGTTCTATTAAAATGTACTTCAATAATGACTTGTAAAGAATGCCTTGTGAATGACTGAATCCTATAAAGTGTTAACAACTTTCGAACATCTTCAATACATATACCCAGAATGAAATCTTCAATATCCATTTGTGGCATTTAGGCAATATCTAAATCTGTATGAAACGACCACTTTTGAGCTGAACCCAGAACAATCGGGGATTCCCAATCACTGAGTTTATCCAAACAAACTCATAACCCTTTTTCACTCACATACCTATAACTAATAAAAAGTCCAGGTTTTGAGAGTACAGTGGGAACACCAGATCCTCAGCATGATTTCAGACTATGGGTAATCTGTTATCAGACTATGGGTAATCTGTTTTTTTGGTTTGGTTTTGGTTTTGTTTTTTAAATAAAGAGTCTATAACATTTTACATGCAGCATACATAGCTATATACATGCATAGTTCACTACTTGGAAAACTTTCACTACTATTTCATATCTCCACTTTGATTACTCTTCTCTAATACTAATTGAAGAGAACGTTTGTAGAAAGAGTAATCAAATGATATACTTCTTCAATGCAATGATGCAGTTCCTCTGTAGTTCACAATACACTACTCTTTAAATAAAATGTCTAGAAATCCCACAAGAACTTTACTACCGTTCAAGTCTTATTTTAAGTATGTCTTGCTTTGATATATTTATTGTTGAAAGGTAATTATTGGGTTGATTTGCTTTCCAAATTCACAGGTAATATACTATATGAATTATGAATTTATTTAGTTTTATATCAAGATGCAGTCTGCTGTTATAATAGCTGTGTAAAACAGCTCACAAGTGAGAAAACCTGTAAGCACTAAGTACATCAAAATTAATAGAGTACACCTTCTGAATTTTGCCCATATATGTAAGTACAAAAGCACAGACCTCTTATTTCTGTGAAGGTGAGAGCGTTCACAAAACGAAGCATAAACGTACATAAAATATGGAGAGAACAAGCCATCTATATGTTTTAATAGATTTGGCCAAACTTTCAGTGTAGTTAAGCCTTATTTCTTGGCAAATGCTTACAAAACCTGTGTGAAAGCAAACAAGGCCATATTTTCAGTTACATTCTCTTGTAAAAATGCAACTTTCAGAAGAAAACATGGAAGACATCAAGATTGTATTATTGTTACTGTGTTTTTTTATAGCTTAAGTGACCACTTTGTCCCTTGAAATTTACAGGTTGCTGTTCTCAATACTGGTAATATATTACAGTATCCAGCCTGCGAAGAAACTCAGTTTATGACTTAAGAGCTATGACTTTAATATTTGCAATTTTGAATGTGTAAAAAAAACCCTGCTAAATATTATTTCCAGTTAAATTACCATGGTACTGTCAGCGACTTAATAAATCCTTATGAAGATCACACATTGAGGAGGATGTATGATTATATTTCTGATGGAAGGAAATGGCATGGTTAGGGAGGATGATTCTGTCTGAATCTTGAGAATGTGTAAAAAAAAAGTTTCTGCCTTAATTTATGCTGTTTGAAAGCCCTGAACTAGTTTTCAAAACTTTATCCTTCAAAGGCATTCTTAATATTCAAAAAGACCTTGCTAATTAACTCCTAAAACTACCTCAAGTCCAACCTGCTTTTCCTGCTCCTTAGAAAAGTTTTAATTACACAGATTAAGCACTGGAATTCCAGCTGTCACCTTCCAATAGCTTTCTTCCTTTTTAAATAAGGTGCTTTTGTGCTGATCTCTCCTTTGCTTTGAGAAGAGCTTTGGACAGGTTGTTTTTTATGATTTAGCAATTCCGTATGACTATTAAAAATGCTGTGACAGTATGGAAAGCACATTTAACCAGTTACAGAACACACAGCTCTTTGCTGGAATGTTATGACATCTGGCGATCAGATTAAGTTTTACCTAACATAGTTAAAGAATTATCTGAATACCTAAATGGTAGTTACAGAGAAGATCATGGCATTATCATCACAAGGGAGCATGCTGACAGGACAAGGGGCAAAAGGCAAGAGTTCCTTCAGGGTGAATTCCTTCCTTATGTAAGGAAAAACAATCCAACTCCAGTGTGACAGCAATTAAACATAACAGGCTTCCCAGACAAGTGTTGGAAAGTTTTTTGCTAGAATTACTCAAGACAGCTTGACAGGGAAGCAGACCCTCCTCTATGGCCCTTCTTCCAGCAGAAGGTTGGATCGGACGGCCTCCAGATGTCCCTCCAGACTAGACTTTTCTACAATCCCGTGAACACATGCATCAGGCTACATAAACTACCACCACTGCAGTTCTCTTCCCTTTCTGTATGACCATTTGGAGGAAGATGGCCCGAAGAAGAATATTGCAAAGGATGAAGGGGATTTTATCTGTGCAATTCCAGCTGCCTTTACTGTAGGAATAAAGTAGGAAATACAGTGGGAGCAGCTCCGTGGAAATGTACTTAGTTGTGAAAAGGTCTCTCGATTACTTTTGCCAGTGTGCAGGGCTCCTCATGTCAGGCTACACCACAGGGCTTGCATAAGCATATATGTGCATATTAGCGAAGTCATACGACAATTGCTACAATCTTCCGTTTACACATGGTGCTCTCCATCTAGGGTGCTGAGCATGGGCCATTTCCTGGATTTTCTCTGGTCTTAAGCCTTGTGCAGGTCATGGGCTGACTAGATACACCTGAGAGGTAGGCACGTACAATTAGCGAAGGGTGGTGATGCTGATGCTGACCAATTTAAAAGTAGAAAAAAATAATTAGAAATGCCTACAAACCTCTGGCCCAGAAATCATTATTAATACAATAGCTCACACAGAATTTGCAGTAAAAATCTAAATTACTCAAATTATGTTTCAATCAAAGTCTGCCAATATTTACTACAGTGTGTTCAGCAGGAAGCACTTTCCTAGTTGCAGCTCCAATAAACCAGCCAAGTTCTGTACGCTTAGAAAATACAGTAATTTGTCACAAATGTCTCCAAAACCATTGAAAGTAAGTACACACTTTCCCACAACTACGAAGGAGAATTCACACATTTTGGAGTAGCGTAAAATTTATGTGGGGTTCAGATCCAGATTAACTCAGCACTGACGTACAAATGATCTGGAGCTAGGTTAATCCACGCAACTCTCCTCATCAGCTGAGCGTTCTTCCTGCCATCACCTTCTAGCTGTCTGTACGAATTTGTCATAACTAAACCAGAACTCTTCAGTTCCCACTAGTCCCACCTTCCTTACTACATCATTTCTAGCTCACTGTGAACAATACAAGCATCCCACCTGCCACTGAACTTCAGCATTACCTTCAAACCAAGACTTCTTAGAGAAGTTTTCTTCCCAGAAGATATACAAACAGCATTTCCTTCAAACATAAGTAGGCAGAGATATTATAATATTCAGTTACTGTCTATTCTGGTATTTATCTAAACTGGGTGTTTACCTTCATGAAAACAACACAGAAATTAGAAGTAGTTATATGCTTCAGTTCAACTATCTACAGCCCTTAAAAGTGCAACTGAATACAGTAAAAAAAGATTTACTATATACAGCATTTTTTCTACATAGAACATTCTCTTGCTTACTAGTAACAGACAATACAAGAAATACTCTAAAATGTCTTCATATAATGAAGATAAATTTTGCTTTACATCTTGTAAAGCTTCTTTACTTCTTGGACAGCTTGAAAACAGGATGTAACTTGCAGTATTAAAATTTTTTAAATGATAAAATCTACTGAAATGCAACAAGAGTCACTTAAGCAAATAGTTTCATAAAACCTTTTGAAGGCATGGAAACAACATTTTCAGTATAGAGCAGGAGAGTCTCAGATTTTAAGAAAAAGAAACAAATCTATATGTATTAAACATACACTGATGTGAAGAGAGTATCAACATGGTAAGTTCCATGGACATGTAACAACAAAATAAATTTTATCCCTAGATAATCAGACAATTATGGCTGTAGTAACTAGCCCTCTCTATACTAAGAATTTATTTCAACATTAAGGCTCAAATCAATTTCTAACAGGCTGCCTGTGAAAAATACCTTCTTCCTTCCCTCAAATTATGAGAAATAGTCTCTCCCAATATCTTTAGCACGAAAGCAAAAAAAAAAGGAAGATTTGGACAAAACCCACAAATTTAAAGTATTTTGCAAGTCTTCAGAAAGGATAGTCGTATCTTTGGGGAGAAAATGCTATAGCATTTTAGTCACTAACTAGTTGACAGTATATCCTGCTTCCCTAGAGTTCTTGAAATAGCAGATTGCAATGGTTTTATTGCTGAAATGTGAGTATACTTTAGGTCAATAATTTCTGTCTAGGCTATCTGTGGAAAATGTGATCATCTTCAAACCATAACAACTCTTTTCTACAACATATCGCAGAATTTGTGTGCTTATATAGGTAGAAATACATTTGCACAAAAGTGCTTCGATGCATGTTTATACCTTGTGCTAAGCATTTCTACTAATTATTTGTCAAAAGATAAAATTCTGGGAAGTATGTATGCTCCACTAATACCAGATCATACTTAATGGCCATATGATTGCTAGCAATGTAATACAAATGATGACACTACATACTTACCATAAAAATTCAAGCATATATGCAATTACTTCTTGTAATTTGAATCAACTCCAGAGAAATCAGAGTAAAATGGCTGAGTTCAATGGCAGCAGACACTAAGACTGCTTTAATGCAAAGATACCACTGCCACTGGAGTCCTTCTGTCATTTGATTTTGAAACTTCCTGAAGATTTTTAGAGACAGAACAGATACCATGCTTGAAATCCTACAGCTTTCTACAGAGCAGTGAAAGCATTTGCCAGCCATCAGCTGGATAACACAGCAGGGAAGTAAAATCCCAGTGATAGGTAGAGTAGTAGAGCAAGTCTTAAAGATGGACACGCTTCAGAAACATGCAACCTTTAAACTGAGGTGGTATTATTATAAAAGAAAAAATAAAAATTAACTCAATATGCACATTGGGCTGCTACCAAAATGAAGTTTCCTTGCAGGTAAAAATACACGTTTATTAAAATATTTCATATAAAAATGACATAGCCAGGTATCCTAGTTTCAGCTAGAATAGAATTAATTTTCTTCCTAGTAACTGGTATAATGTTGCGTTTTGAGTTCAGTATGAGCAGAATGTTGATAACACACTGACGTTTTCAGTTGTTGCTAAGAAGTGTTTATACTAAGTGAGGACTTTTCAGCTTCTCGTGCCCAGCCAGCGAGAAGGCTGGAGGGACAGCAGGAGTTGGAAGGGGACACAGCCAGGGCAGCTGAGCCAAACTGGAAAAGGGGCATTCCATACCATGTGACGTCATGCCCAGTATCTAAACTGGGGGGAGTTGGCCAGGAGAGGTGGATCGCTGCTTGGGGACTGGCTGGGCATCAGTCAGCAGGTGGTGAGCAATTGCATTGTGCATCACTTGTCTGTCTTGGGTTATATTTCACTCTTCTTTTAATCTTCACTTTTATTATTGTTGTTGTTATTTATTTATTTCAATTATTAAACTGTTCTTATCTCAACCCATGAGTTTTACTTGTTTTCGATTCTCCTCCCACCCCACAGCAGGCAGGGGGAGAAGAGTAAGCGGCTACGTGGTGCTTAGTTGCCAGCTGGGGTTAAACCACCACACCAGGATTTCAGACTGATCACATGTTATGGTTCATTTGCACAGTGATACCAGCATGACTGGATCCTGCTCAGATACACTGCCTTGCAAAAACTTAATTCTTTCACCATCATCCCTCTTCAATCAGGCAAAAACAACTACAGACGTTCACAAGAGAGGTATGAGAGATAAAGGAATCAAAGCTGATAAAGCTTAGCTTTCCTGAGCTAGACCCTATTTTCTTTTCTTCTCAGCCAGAAAACACACAACAACTGGGAAAGAAAAGGGAAAACGTATAAAGAGTAGTGCAAGTCCAGGAAAAACAGAAAAAGTGACTGGGAATAACTTAAATATTGACAACAGGTAATGAATTTGGCAGTGAATTAGGTATTGCAAGCTGATAATCCACTACAGCCAGAAAGGATCAGAGGTCCTGGACATAAATTTTTACATTTGTGCAGTGGTGACTTCTTGTAAGGGTCAGATACCATCTTCATTTCTTTGCACCAGAGGAGGGAGATAGAAATCAAATACATATTAAGGGGATGAATGTTGAAATCTCTTTATTTGGCATGTAGGCCATTTAATACTGCACTAAACTCTATTTCTGCATGTGCATAGGAAGAAATTCACACAGAGAATAAGACCAGTCAATTCATTATTAAATCTTCATAATGGGTCAGTTTTTCTGATGCATCTGTGTTTCATTTTCCTATGTCTCCTCAAACAGCAAGAAAGGATCTAGAAGCAGCAGTGTAGATCATTCAACATGTTTCATGCCTCACGTGATGTCTAAGTTTCCTATCCATAAATTTAATGGAGTGTTTTGACATTTAAAAAGAAATTTTATAGATAAGTAGATAGAAATCCAGAAAGAATTCAAAGCAATAACTGACATACAGGTTATCCCACTTTTGGATGCTTAATGGATTATCAAACTCTGAGCTTCTGCTTCCAATATATAAAAAAGGAATTTAAAAAGTCACAATAAACAAACAAGAAAATCTGAAATATTCTCCTAATAATTTAGCATGTCTTTCAAAGACTTTCTTTTATATGTCTAGAATATTTTGGATGCTTACACCAACTATTATCTCATTAAGGCAGGCAAGGTACTACCATAACCTGAAAATTAGAGATAGTAATATTTATATATGACCTGGAACAGCATACTTACAACCTTCTGCTACTTCATCAAACTCCTCTTTTTTAATCTGTACTGGTAAATTTCAGTTACTTCTGCTCTGCTGTGTATAAAAGATTTAAGACTACGAATACAAAGAGTTCAGCAGAGTTGAAGGACCATACTAGTTTTGCAAGTAAATAAGCATCACTCAAAAGACAAACCAGTTCTGATTACAGTTTTGTGTTTCCATAGCTCACGTCTTTTATCTGGTTTTGTTTGGTTCTTTAAATTGATGACAGGGTGCACAGTTGAGCCGGCAGTCGTGATTAAGAGGTCAAACACTGAATTCAAAAGTTTTTTAATCTACTTTTTTCCCCTCAACTAGCACTTTAGTGTCTTAAGTTATTCATTATCAGCAGGATGCTATGGATGAACACTATCCCCTAGTCAAAAATACAGAGACAAGCTTCATTATCACCTATTGCTTGAAGTAAATAAACTCAATAGGAGTTCAGATAATCCAAGCACATACATTGCCTTTTGAATTCAATAAATGCTTTCTTTTCCTTCTTCTGAACTATCAATTCCTCTTTGAAAAGCTTAAAAAAATTAAGTGTTGTTTTTCAGTTTGGGTTGGTTTTTGTTTTTGGGGTTTGTTTGGTTTTTTTTTTTTTTTTTTTTTTTTTTTTTCAGGAAAGGGAACCTCTTTTGTTGTTACACAAAAAAAAAGCAGCAAAAAAGGTACTCCCTTGGACAGAGTCCGTTAAAAATCAGATTATTTCCACAGCATTCTCCTATTATTCACCTGCCAGTAAAATATGTACACTCATTGTCTCTGTTTGAATGCCTATTTTTATCTGACTGAAGCTATATGGTCATTTTTGTATTTATTACTGAGTTACTAAGTTTTTTTTCTTCCTTCTTCTAAAGCATGTTTTTCTGTTCTCAAAAACTGGGCCACATGCCTCTGAGGAGAAAGCAGTGCATTATTTCATTCCCACCTTTTCTTCTTTTTTGGCATCTCTGAGGCCTGCTATGCCCAGAAGTGCTTCCACTCAAGCTGGACCATCAAATCAATTATCACAGCAGTCTGCTTTCTAAATATGAATGGCAATGAATGACAACAGGCAAGGCGAACTTTCAGCTTTGATTTGTCATTGGTAATGTAAATTTTTTTTGTTTTGTTTTATAGATGTTTGTTATAGTGGCAATTTGACCAAACTCTTCCCCCTGCTGTCTGCAGCTGCACTGTATAGATCCCGAGATGAAAAGCTTTACCTTTGCTAAGTAAAAGACACAAGAGACAATATGAGATAGGGAACCATTATCAATATAAAAGTTCTCTTTTCTGCTAATCTTTTACTACAGTCATTACCACCAATGAAAAAAAATGCACAATAACAAACTTAATCTGTTTCCATTACTGGTGTTCCGCAATTTCAAGGTGCATTTTTTTTTTAGTGCTGTTGCATCATTTCACAACAGATCTCCATTTACAGTAATGTTTCAGGTTTTTGCAGTTAGAATTAGCATGGTCTTGTGACAGTACTAAAAGATTAATTATTGTATAAAAGCATCCATATGTAAGAGCTAAAATATAAGACAATGCAAGCACAGTAAATTAGAAAAAAGAGGTCTTATCCCTTATTCACGATCATAGTTTCAAATCGATCATTTCTTCAATGAAGAATCATTCATTATTTTGTTAAGAAGAGAATTAAGCTATATAAGCATAAAAAGCATTTTTGAAAAAGTATTTCTAGTGCTTTTCTTCATTGACACTACTGGTTCAAAAACGTACAAAACCTGCAGCTTGTATTAAGAGCCTGAACTATTTTTTTGAGAACTGATTACATACTATGAAAGTGGATTTTAGACAGCAACTGGGACACATACTCAAAAAACTCCAGACTGAATACACCTGAAAGGTTGCATTATTGCCAGTATATATCATCCTGGCAGTGGTATGAGAAAGACTGTGTTGCCTATTTAATGAAAATAATTTCAATCAAGCAGGTAGTAGTTTATTTCTGCAGTCACAGACACACACACACACAAATAAATCTTTACTTAGGTACTTTAAAAACACTCTTTGATTGCGAGTCAGTTTTAATATTCTCAAAAAGGGAGGTTTAATGGTACCACCTAGTGGTATCCATGGACATATGGACCAAGAGGGCATCATATGGACAAGCGCTACCTATGAAAGCTTCCTAGACCCTTTGGTCAAAGCCCAGAACTGTTAATGACATCACTTGAAACTTGACTTCAGATGCCTTTGCTATCTTAGTACTTTGAAAGATTCTACTCGAGGAAGGCAATCATGCTTTTTTTTCTGCATAGTATTAAAAACTTATTATGTAAAACAGACTGTAACTGATTTCCAAACAGGCAATTCTATTTAAAATTATTTTTTCCATACATGCTATTACCTTGACATTTAAAAGGCTATGCTTTTAAAAAGCATGAGGCTACAGAAAAATGAAATCTTACAGTATTTCATTCATCTGGAAATAAGACTTCATGAAAGACCAAGATTCTTCTAGTAGGACAGACAGACTCCCAGCAGGTGAAGCAAAAGCAGTATCGAGTGATTGCCATTTCAAAAAAACCCCTTTTTTCCACCACAGACATATCATTACCAAGTAATTTGAACTTTTCTGCATATAAAGACTGCATATCTGCATGCAAATGTAGAACTGTACAATGCCCCATCATATTCAAAGTAAACTGATCCAGAAGATTAGTTCTGAAAATGGGATTAGACCTGACATCCATTATTCTCACATCAAAACACAGCACTTAAAAAAGAACACTTCATACTGTAATTAATGTAACAACTAAGAAGTTCATCTGTACATAAATACCAGCACTACCAGTCTCTCAGATTCAGCAAAAGTACAAATATACATAGTAGTTTAAAATATAGTTTAACATTTTCATGACAAAAGATGGGGTTATACAAGAATGATGTGGTCCACACTACCACTTATTTGTACAGTCTACAGCTGTAAGAGAACTACTAGTTTGGAAAGTTTTCAAAAGTGTGGTTAGATATTTTTTTTCTTAAAAAATACTTTTCCTTTTATGTTTCTGGTATAAAACAGTGTTTTATTGTGACTGAGGTTTTCATAGAAAGGCTTCCATTGCTTCTGCTTAGCCCGTAAAAATGCAAAACCATGGAGAATGCAATTGCAAGCTTTTCTGTACGGGGTAAAGAGATTGGCCATGACTGGAACAGATGACAGGCAAATTAACGGCACATGCACGGGGAAAAGACAGACTTCTCCAAGTGCATCGTAAACACAAATATGGATTAAAACTTTTGTAGACCACTAAGAGTTATGTCCAATTTTGAAGCTCTCTCTTATAGTTTTCATGTGCCTATAGATCCATCAAATATTTAAAGGATAAGCTCTGAATTTGTACAAATTATTCAGATTGGTTATTCACTTGCTTAAAATTTATTTTTTTTGTAAACCAGAATTCAGACAAGGTCATTTTCTCCTTGAACCATAATGGTTCTCCCTTGTGTCCTTTCCAATTTATTTCTTTGCTAAAATGTTAAAACTTATACAATGAATTGTTAGAAAATTCTGTGTAGTTAAAGACAACATTTGTGGATCCTTTTGGTGGTTTTTTGTTTTTAAACACCTACTTCTCTTCTATGGCCAAGGAGTAAGTTCTTTCTGGATCACACTACTTCAGCAGCTTGGTGAAAAAAGGGTTTGCTGCTGGGTACTTCAATGCTCTCTCAAGAAAGCTGCTTTCACCAAGTGAGCATATTGCATCCATCAGGACATGAATTTGAAGACCACGTACCCTGGTTTCAATGACTTACATCTGCCAACTGACAGAGACGCAGCCTTTGGTAAATAACTGATTTAAACTCATTCTTCTGTATGCCTACAGCAACACCAGATACTTAGCAACAACCTATCATATTCCTTTCATATACAATCAAATCTACAGATACCTTAGGTTACCACTTGTAACAAAGGTTTCTTGTTATAAATATTATTTATAACAGAGCATGGTTAAATATACATATTTCAGAACATACAGCCCTAAGAGACAGTTCACAGTAACCAAAGGATGTTATGGTTGGGTGTGTTTTGCCATGCAAACAAAATCCTGAAACACAGGAATGCGAGTTGCAGCCACATCTACAAACCATTTCATACTGCATGAAAGAAGGAAAGGAAGGATTGGAACATTTCCTTTGGTCCTCCCCACTTTCCATATGCCAGGTGTGAATTATGCTTCATAAGATAAATAACTAGTCAAGAGTGAAGAGATGAGCTGCTTCGGAGCACATCCTCAGGCCTGAAGGGCTGACTACCTGTCAGATAATGTTGAAAGTAGGATTATGTCTGAAAAGGTTGACAGACCACAGATTTATCTCTCTAAATCAAATACTGTATGTTTAGCTAAATTCGGTGAACTTTAACTAATTAGCCCATCATTACAGTAAATTCGTATTGAATAATTTTCAAAAGGCTAAATCCAGAGCCTACACTACCTATACTTAACCTGAAATACTGACAGTAAAAGCAAGCTATTGTGTGAGAGATTTCTGCTTAAAAAATTCAACTGAAAAAACCCAGCAAACGCAACCTTTTAATCCTAACTGTTAAAATAAAGCCTCTTCTAAAAAAGACAACATTAAATAACCCAACCCCTAAATATATATATATATATATATACACACACATACACAAAGAAAGCTTACTCCACTAGAGTTGAAAGTGGAAAACAGAAGTCCTATACACAACTTATTCTCCCGTACTTTTTGTATTTTATATCAAGTTCTAAAGTCATGAAAAAAAATACTCGGGAACAGGAATTTCACTTGAAGAAAAGCGCATTATGAAGATACTAAAATCTGTAAGAAAAATCTGGTGAAAAAATTAATCTAAAATCAGAATTGCAGAAACACTTTTTGAAAAGAAAAAAATAATTTTGAAGAAACAAAAACATGTTTATCTTTCAGTTTACAGTGGCATCGATGTGTTCTTGTTGGAATAGGGTATACACAACAAATGCAAGAAATGTTAAAGAATAAACAGAAATCTGTGCTTGGTAACCATAGGAGAGTTGTTATAACTCTGCCTTGGACTTCTCTGAATGTCCTTTCTTTGTTAGGAACTTGTGAAGCAGGCACTTGGAAAAAGAACAGGAAATACAATACAGTAGAGGTGGAGCTGCTTTCTGGCTAAGCAGAGAAAGCTTCAAGATTGCACTTGAAACAAAAAATGTGATGAGAGAATACTTGCCCAATTTAAGAGTTTTATATCTGCTTCTTATAGATTAATATTTGTTTCTTTTGAAAAAGTAGAAATAGGAGAAGGAAGAATATGCAGCCTTCAGTTCTCTCTGCATTTCAGAGAAAGACAAAATACTTTCAAGCGAAGGAAAGGATTTCTCCTACTACCCACAACAATTCTAGAGGTCAGTCATGCTTGGGAGTGTAAGAGTCACTCCAGTACAAAGTATCATAATTTGCATGCACATGCTCATCTTTAACAGATAATGATGCAATTGCTTGACAACACTTATTTGTCTTTCAAGTACCTAGTTTTACTGTTTGTTTACTATCACTCAAGATCACATCTCTTCATCACCTACATCAATACAACCACCAAATTTCTGAGCTCATTTTTAGCAAGATAAACCAAAGCACTCTCCGTATTTCAATTTCTGATACAACCTTGACAGAACACCAGCTGTTAATTTGATTTGTAGATAGAACATTAGGTTTTTGGTTTGGGGTTTGGTTTTGTTTTTTTTTTTTTTGGAAACAGAACTTCTGTTGAGATTCAGTAACTAGTCACTGTTTTTGTAATCAAATAATTGTGTTAAGGTTTTCAACTACTTCTAAACATTCCTAAGAAATTAAAACAATTATATATGTGATCTACAGTGGAACTTCATTAAATGCAACCTGTTAATAGCTAGAGCTGCAATGTTTTTCTTTCTTTCTTGTTTTCAGACTGCTTGTATTTAGATTGAACTTACTCACTTACAAGGAAAAAAGATGCTTTAGGAAGGAATACATCTCCATGTTTTATAAATAGAATAATGGAATATAAAATACAGCACTGAAGCAAAAGAAGCGCTTTTACTCAATATGCATCTGGATTCATGACACTCTTTATAAGACCAATAAATTATATACAAGAACCTGGTCATGTACTGCAGCCTAAATATAAAAGACCCGTCTAAAAATGTTGTATAGTTGTACTCTGAGGAAGTCTGAGCATTGGTTCCAATTCTGCATTTTTGTCATTTATTCGACTATATTCCTCCTTAACCCTTGAGAGAAAAAAATAATCCCATTTTAAGGAAAGCTCCTACTTTCAGTTAAAATAAGCTGTGTCATATTCAAATTCTGGCAGTCCAAAGCCCTACAAAAGTATTTTATGCTAGAAAACACAAACTGTTCCAACAATATTTTCCAAATGTACTCTACGTCCTATCCTCAATAAGTCCATTTATAAGTAACTTTTTAAAGAGTCCTTAGCAGTCTAAAGTTATGGCCATCCTATTTAAAGATGACAATGTGCAATTAAAAACCACGGATACTTTTACAGGTTTTATACACTTATATATATGTAATTCTCAAAGTAACATTGCCTTATTATCAATATTTTAGAGAAACTCTTCTCTCAGATTGATGTTTTAGTGATACTTTAAGAATCCTCTTGCATCATTTCATTTCTGAAATGTTTTGATCTTTTGGCAGCATTAGGATAATTTCTCCAGTGCACATCCCTACAAGAGGACACAACTGAAAGACAGCTAGTGGGTAAAGAACTTAGAGTAAACCATTGCATTTTACTCTAAGACATAGTAAAGTTTTTTTCACACTACATGAGCATCTTTGAAACAAGAGACATGAATATCCAAGCTTACATTGATCTTTCTGTTCTTCAATACAAATGAACCATAAAGAAACCGCAGGGCATGGGAGACGTGTTTTGGGAACATGGAAAATTCCAAGACATGAAAATTTTAACATAATCTGGACTATTTTTGTCATGTTGGAACTATCTTCTTGGGTTTGCTAACGACTATATTCATTACTCCATGGGCCAGATGACACCTCCAGTAGCTGAAGGCACTAAACAAAGATTTTGGGGGGTTTTGTTGGGGTTGTTTGTTTGTTTGTTTTCTTCTGGTTTTATTTTTAGTAAAAAATATCCAATTTTATCTCTAGTTATAGAGACTTTCGACAATTTAAAGCTTTGCTTTCCTGAAAATGTCAAAGGATTTTTTTTCCAAGTCAGGAATTCTAGCCACACAAGAACATTGAAAACTGTATTTGAAAATGTTACTGCTGACATCTGGAGGGCAGAATGCACTCCAAAATCAGGCATTGGACTATAAAGTAAGAGAAGAATTGCCTGTAAATCACGATAATAAATGTGGTGCTTTCAGAGGTTTAAAACAGAACAAGAGCAATTGCTTAGTAACAAACATAAGGTGCTCTATGTTTTGTCAGTCATCTCCCCTGCCCTATAATAATTTGTTTAACATTAAGTTTTACTTTTATTTATGAGAGCTTATTGTATTCATCCTGAAAGAACATAATACTGCAGGTATGCAGACAAAGCAAGTATGAAACAATCACAGGAAATTACAGAGCATTATTTGCCAAAGTACTGCAGGAGAACAAAACCTACAAAGGATGGCATCTAATGACCTGTATCTAGAAAACTATCAGTGATAATTCAAAAACAATCTTGATATTATGTGAAGCTTCAGTGCAAAAAAGAGTCATAGAGACAATTTCAGAAAGCTCTCTGAACATTAAATGTTCCTGTGATATGCCAGCAAAGCAAAAACCCACATCATTTATGCTATTCTGCAAGACAAACAAAAACCCAACAGACCAGAGTGTATTGAAACTGTTCAGGGTATTTCTACCAGCAAATCTGTACATATGTGCATGTGCAGTCCCTCTCACACACCATCTTACCCCCATATGGGAAGAGAGAAATGTTTCAGTGGATATTTAAATACACAGGTGTCGTATGCAAATGTGTGGCCTTAATATCAAATGACAAGGTCAGCTATGCATTCACATCAGTCCCTATCTACAGGCTCACCCTTATGTGTACTTGTATGGTGCATCACGTCTTCCTAGTGTGTCTTCAATACCTGACAATTGATAATAAAGCACAAAACGTTTTTATATTTTTCTTTCTCATGATGTAATTTTTATCCTCCATTATACTTTAAGTGGCCAGAATTACAGCAATATTTGCAGACCTTGGACTGTATCTCCATTCAATGAAGAACAATTTCTCTACAGGTTTTATGTTCCCTTGGATTGCTTTGTCTTTGAATGTGTCATCTTTTCAACTACTTTTCTAACAATAAGAGCTCTAACAGAAATGCAATTCCAGCAAACCACCGAAACAACTTTTTAAAAGGTTATACATACCCCTAAATTCTGTCCCCTCAGTGCTACAAAACTTTCCAATTCTTGAACAATACATTTTAAAAGATTTTCCTAAGAAGTTTAAGCACAACACAGAAATAGATTTAAACTCTGTTCACTTAGATGACATGTTGCTACTGCTTTAAAGGAAAATCATGATTGCCTTCAGTGAAGAGGTATCATCTTTTTCTGAAATGTATATTCCTTAGTAATAGACTCTATATTATTTCAACAGAAAATAAATATTCAAAAGACTCCATAAACATAATTCTAGCTTCCTTCAAAGTGGTTAAGCATTCAGAGAAGAAATGAAGCTTTTAGTAAATGTCCCTTTATGGATTTCACTCTAGTAAAGAAGATTTAAAAATAAAATATGCTTTTGTCAGTTCCATCTTGTAATGAACAGTGTTTACACTTGAAGAAATTATGAAGCATCTTTGAAATGTCTGACAAAAGTGATGAAATATTTTTTCAGGCTTGAATCATCAGATATAACTTTTTTTTTTGGTAAGGAAATAATTAATTACTTTCCAAATAGTTGATTCAACACCTTGCTAGATTTTAATCAGCCCCAGTAATGGTAAAATTTCGTTTTATTCTCAAATCAACTTAATTAAAACTCAAACTATGCTCTACGAAGTCATAAGGACCTTCTGTGTCCTCCATCCAGTTCTATTTTATCCATAACTCTTGCAGAGCATCCATCTACATAATTTGACAATGTAACTTGATTACAGAAGGAAAAGGCTGTATCCCCTTAAAGTTGGATTATTTCCTCCCTCTGTCTTTTACTAAGCAAAAAACCCAAATACATTCTCATCTGCTTAGTCTGACTGACAGCTTCTAGAGACTGACCTCATGAACCTTTCAGCCCAAGAGCCTTCACACATCCCCTGATAAGTGGCGAATTGAAGTTTTACCTTGGGCATTGTCTCCTAAGCCACCAATGATATCACTGTAGTTCCAAGGTCTCAAAAAAAACCTCATTGTAAACACTTGAGGAAGATAACCTCCTGCAGGAATGCTGTCAATAATATTTTTTTTTTCCCCCCCTATTCTGTTATTTTAGAAATCTGTTCACATAAAAATAAAAAAAAAATATACTCACAATAACTGAACGTTTCCCCTATTTCAGTCTAATATGTCTATTTTTCTTTGTAACTTAAATGTGTAGGAAAAAAATGCAGACAGGCTGACATTCCACTCCAGTAATATATTCATGGAGTTACAGGCACATAGATATTGCTGCACAATTTTATATACCTGACTTAATAATTATTTAAATAGAATCCTCTTCAACAACAGAAGAAACACCTAATGTGTTAACAGAAAATGGAAGAAAAAAAATACAGAAATCACAAAGAAAATGAGAAGTAAATATAATATAGATCTAACAAAGAACTCCAGTAACTAGTTTATTTTTAGACATCCCTCTGGAAGACACTATGCAGTATGTATATGGTTTTCAAATAACAATATTATGTTATATACTTCCATGAGAGGGTAAAAGAGGATGAGCTAATGCACACACTGATAGATATAATAGTTACAACTTTCTCACAAATGTATCACTTATTCCTCCAAAAAATAAAACAGGAGTATAATATGCAGAGATCTTCTACCGAGACAAACACAAACAAATAATCTCAAAGGTTATCTTCCACAGTATGTTTTAGAGATAACTAAACAAAACTAACTCTGTCAAGGTTGGTGTCTTGGTTTTACAGAATATAAATCGTTCTAGGCTTTGGAATTAAAGTTACTCAAAACACATGACTGCTAGATTTATTATTAACCTTCATCATCAATATCTCACATCTTTTTTTATTAATAATTAAAAATAACTTCACCCTAATTGTAGCACCCTTTAAAATGTAACAGTATTCAAACTGAAACAATCTAGCAATACAAATGTATTAACATTAACAAGCACTGATAGTTTTTAGGATGTGAGAGCATTTTCGGAACTACATATATTACAAAGGTAACAGCTCAGCTACATTATGTTGAGGCAATAATGCGCAATAATTAGAGGAACCACCTGTGCTACAGTTTCAGAAATGTAATGGAGCTACTGACATGAAGGTGTGTTAAAAATGCTGATTGACCAGGTCTCAATATGCTCCCCGATATTTAAACTTGCGTGCAGCAAAACAGAAGGAAACATAATCCGACAAAGTGCATTGCCATGCAAAGTCAGACCTGTAGTCTTTTAAGCCCGGTATATTATGAATGAATGGCCAAAGATGCTTTGTAGAAAGATGAAAAAAATCAGAGTATAAAACTAGCCAACTACTTGCCAATGCACAAAATATCTTTCGAAAATTATCTTCTCCAAAATTCCTAGAAGCATAAAAGTAATCAATTCAGGCTGAGCTGATATTACAAAATCTATACCCCCAAATTGGTAAAATTTTCCACTTGTAATAAGCTACAAAGATCAAAGTATGGGTTTTTTTAGTAGCATGCCTCTAATTAACACCATAATAATAGCAAAAATTTAAGCATAGAAAAAAATAACACAGATCATATAAAGTCTTATCTATAACTCTAATTAAGACCAGTTTGCTTCCTCAGCTAAACTATTCTACTTTTTCACAGACAAATTCTTCTGTTTCATGGTATTTTCTGTTGTCTATCATTGACTTCTATTCTTTGATCTTGTATTTGCAATGGTACTCTCCAGTTCAGTAGCTTAATCATTCATTACAGTACGCTAAAAATAAATTAAAAATTGCTCTTTTGCATGAAAATCTTAATAGGAGCATTGAAACTTGACCAGTATCATATAACTCACAGTGTCTTTCCATCAGAAATTATTGTTTGTCTAGAAACAGTCTTCTGTAAAATTAAGCCAAATGAGAATTACGCAAGTCAGTGAACAGAATAAAATATTGACAGCCAAGTGTTTATAAGGGATTGATTAATACACCTAAACT
Source organism: Elanoides forficatus (assembly GCA_025311575.1). Taxonomy (NCBI): domain Eukaryota; kingdom Metazoa; phylum Chordata; class Aves; order Accipitriformes; family Accipitridae; genus Elanoides; species Elanoides forficatus. The sequence goes on from JAOBAS010000036.1 coordinate 17,938,501, forward strand.
GCTCAGCTCTCCCAAATACTAACTTACTGAATGCTATGTAGAACAAAAAACTGGAGGGGAAGGAAAAAAAAAAAAAAAAAAAAAGTGGGTTTCTTCCCTGTTGGTGAAACTTTTGAAAAGAAAAATAGTAATACCCTCAAATTAGTCTCAGTTGACTTATCTAAAAAAGGCATTCAGCCAACTGCTGAAGGTGGCCATTACAAAGACATCACCAAACCCACCATACAATAAATCTCAACAAGGCATGCAGGGAACAAGCTGAAAATAAATAAAACAAGATTTCTCTTTCTCTGCAAGAAATAAGCAAGGTACTTAAGCTGTAAAGAGACAGAAACAAGGTCTGCTCCAGAGGAAAACAATGCAATATGCAGCAATTGCCCAGGGTCTGTATCAAGCACAGAATCCAGCAAGTCTCATAATTGCTGCAGTTACACACAACAGTGCCCTTTCTAGGTATTTCTGTCACTCGCCCTGACATTTGCACCTTAGTAAGGACTTTTGCTCTGTTGAGATTAAACAAACTCATTACCTATAATGATTCCATCCACTGAACAGTAAGTAACTCCACCTGATTTTATAAATACACACAGGGTACCATTTTAGATTTCTTACAAGCTTCTTTTACCCCTTTAAACACTGGACTGAAAAAATTTGATGCCATGCTTAAGAATATTACATGTTGCATACGACCCCTTCCCAAATTGAAAGTGGTGCTGTATTTCATAGAATAGTTTGGGTTAGAAGGGATCTTTAAAGGTCATCTAGTCCAACCCCCCTGCAATGAGCAGGGACATCTTCAACTAAATCAGGTTGCTCAGAGCCCCGTCCCACCTGACCTGGAACGTTTCCAGGGATGGGGCATCCACCACCTCTCTGGGCAACCCAGTCCAGTCGTTCGCTACCCTCATCGTAAAAAATGTCTTCCTTATTTATAGTCTGAGTCTACCCTCTTTTAGTTTAAAACCATCTCCCCTTGTCCTATTGCAACAGGCCTGACTAAAAAGTCTGTCTCCAACTAAAAGTCTGTCCCCCAGTGCATGTCAGTAGTTTAAATGTTTCCCTAGACAGCTGAGAACTACACAGTTCTGTCTGGTTTGAATATTTCAACTTTTTTTTTTTTTTTCCAGGTATTTCTGTATACAAAAATGCATTAAGCTAGGAATACTGCAGAGATGTTTTTACAGCTCCACTGCAATTATAATGCATCATTCCATGCTAAGCCCCAAGAAAACTTACATGCAAATATTACTTCAGGATTCCTAAAAGATCAATAAAAAAGGACACTACTTAATGCCAGACTGCCTGGCTGTACAGCCTTCTGTCTACAATCCACCCTGGACTTAAGTACAGCTTGTTGCATGAAGAACAGACACTCTAGAGAGTCAAATAAAGGTTTGGGCTAGCCACAAAGTGAAACTGAATCATTACATTTATTACAAGCTTAAAAAAAAAAAGAAGAAAAAAAAGCTGCCAGAGCTAGACTGCTCCTTCAGTACCAATGCTGAGGTACGCCAGCTTTGAAAGACCACACAAGTATAGCATTTGTTTACTCACCTGTTAAATGATGGAAGGGGGAGTAGTGCCCACTTCTGTAAAGAGCTTTCAGATTTTCAGATAAAGACAACACAATGAATGCAGAGTAATACCCCCAATACCCTCTTTTAAATCCACAGCTTGTTTGACTTCAGAATAAAACACTGGGGTGGGGCAGGAATCCATTAGACTGCTATTAACAAACCTTCCCCCAGATAAGAAGTTTAAAACACTGAGAACCTATTGTAATTGAAAAATAAAAGACTATGGTTTCAGGGCAAAAGTACTTCAGATAAAGTACTGTAAAAATGTATCAACAAGTTGCTAGAGAATGTTGTTAAGACAAAGATGGTAGAGTACATTCAAGTCACCTTGAATTTTTTTTTTTTTTTTTTTTGAGGATCAGGGACTTAAAAAGTAAAAGTAAACAGAGAAGAAAGTATTAAAAAAAGCAAAGTTGGTGGGCTGCACTGTCAAGTCCATATGTATTGCCCTCCTACCCCTTTCTCTTGGCAGAGCTTTTCTATCATTTTTAGAAATCTTTTTAGCCTCTTTCTCCAACAGGGACTGCTTGCCTCTACCTGTCCCTCTGTCATTGGACACCCTGGCTTAGATCTGTAATTTAACCTGTCACAGATCATTAAACTAAAAACTTTAGTAAAGTAAAGAGTTATGGCTATATACAGCAACCGACATTCTGGCTTCTCACACAATGACGTAACTGCCTAACTATTAATACACGCCTACTGCTAAGATGGTATCAGTACTTTGTAACTAAACACTATTATTTTGGGTATGCTGAGCAGAGAATCTCATTTTCTCTTGATAATGCAAAAAGAAACTCAGAATTTGCATTGTTTGTTCTGTTACATCATAACCCATAGGGTGAATATTGTCTTTGCAGAAAGTAAACTAATTAAGTTGTTACAGTCAAGATGACAGTCAAGATGACAGCCACTAATAAAAAAACCTGGGACAGTCTCTCCCTGCTGAGGTTAGAGGACTGTCAATTCTAAACTACGTGCCTAAACCAGGATGGAACAGAAAGCATCCCTATCAGCAAAATAACCATTTTGACCTAATGTCAGCTAAATTAATCCACTACCAAGTCATACACTGCAACAGTGATTTTCACCTCTTTCCTTTCCTTTACATTCATTATGTATATATATATTAAAATAATAAAGCCAATGTGCATTACCTCAGTAAACAGTACTGTGGTAGAAAATTTTTCAAATAGAAGTGTTTCACAATAATTGCATGACAACAGTGTCAGCGCTGACAAAGAAAATTCAAATGTCCAAATGTAAATTAAGTTAGCCTTGCATATCATTCATTACTACTCATGTAGTTGGTAAATGAATGCATGAATATCACTTCTCTGTGTGTAAAACTAGTTTCTCTAACTTCAGCTACTGCATACAGATGTAGCCAAAACTCAGCTATCCATCTCTAGAAATGTAGGACTTAACATCTAGTAAGACATACCTCATTAATATAGAACAGTTTTCAGATTCAGTGTGAATTAAAAAATAAATAAATTCAGAACTGTGGGTTACTTCCAACCCATACAAAATTCTACCACATGAACTTGGCAGTCTCCTTCTGGATTACGCTTTTTGAGAGGCTGGTTACTATGAACAATTCTCTGGTTCTCCGAAAAGCTTTGTTTTAGTTCTAAAAATCTATTTCACAACATAGGACATTCAAAAAGGCTTTTGGAATTCTAAAGGCTTTTAAGAGCTTCAGAACCAACTGTGTCAAGTCAACTCTTAGAAAAAGAAACTCCATAATATACACTTTGTATGAACTCTATAGCTGTTCTGGGTACCTGCAGAGTCCTATGATGAAACGGACAAAAGCAACTTTAAAGAAATAAATATAACACAGGCAGTTTCAATGTCTGAAGCAAATGCCACAGTCTTGCCACTGGCTGGCATAAGCTCAGATGTTGCATGAATCAACTTACAAATGTCATGAGGCTGCAGAATAATCCTCAGTACTTCTATGTAATTCTCATCATCATTAACAGGCAATGTGTTTTTACTTCAAATGGAAACAGGCACTCTGCTATGTCTTAATTCACAACAATTAGAACTTTATATTTTGGGATCTTCGGATTTGATGAGTGAAGTAATACCAGTGTTGATCTTTTTTAAAATGCTAACACTTGAAAAATGTTCTGATACTTTCAGTGAAAAATCTTATGTAATGCTTTTCCAGAAGAACTTACAGAGCATATTTTCATACCACACAGAAATACATTTTGAAGCACCTACACGAATAAAAGCAAGGGGCACATAATTCTCCTTCGCCTATGTAAGTTATTAAATGCTTTAGATGAATGACAAACTCAGATGTAATTAGTAACAATTATATAGCACCATCTTTTTGAAGGACATTTTTCAGAATGTGTATATGCCATTGCCGTTTCATGGCATATTTTCATTTATTCACGTAAAATTCTTGTCTCAGAAAAAAAAAATATTAAAATGGCAAGTAACAACTTTGAATTAGACAAAGCAGCAGCAATATATACAAGGTCTAGAGCTCACAATACCACTTTTCTATGCCTGTCCAGTTTACCAAACATTCATAAGTGCTTTACACACTCTATATCAATATGTGAACAATCTCGTGTATACCGAGATCAAAGAATCAATTTGAAAGACAACTCATCAATCTTCAATACTTGCTCCAGAGAAGGGTAATTAACACAATAACACAGGTGAAAAAAATTATTCAAATGTATACAGTTTTTGCATTTTTTGTCTTTATGTCCATACACTTATAGGTCATGAGGTGTTTTCAGAGCCTCTTCATTCCCTGCATGCTGAAGGGTGATGTCCGTCTAAAATACTGGAGAATGCAGTCTAAGCAGGCCGGAGGTTAAAGTCTGCTTTTGTTCCTTTTTCCCCTCCCTTTTTCACCACTTCTCCTTCACCTTGCTTCTAAGTAGAATTCCTCTGAAATGCCAAGTAAAATTTGGCATACTACAGCTGTTGCTTTCATGCAAAGACACCAGAATAATATATTATCTAATATTACTCCTTTAATTACAAAACCCATAAGCTAAAGTGCATACACAGTAAAAACAGATTACACCACAAATACCTATTCTTAAATAGCTTTGAGACTATTTATGGAGTTCTCTGGACTAAGGTAATTTGCTAAGACTCAATTTCAATGATACTATAAATAGATTTTCCTTACACAACCCACATTTATATTTAGAAATAAAAGCAAACTTAAATCTCACAATAATGCCTTGATGGCAAAACCAGTAAATTTATTATTGGTGATCCCTGTCTAGCTCTTGCTATTATAGTTGTGATAATTCTGAAGCACTTAGAGCATACATGTAAGTCTCATTAGTCCATGATTCCTGACTGTAAGCAAAAAAACCTCCATTATATAACTGAAGGTAACACACATGCTTTTACTCAGCTTCTCAAAGTAAAATAACAAAAAATTAAGAGATACTAGTTGAACAGAACAATAGGAATATTAGTTCTTTATCATAGCATGTTTAAAAACATGACAAAATACATTTAAAATACATAGTGGTTTTTTCACTTGAGATGGGCATTTTAATAGTCTGTTATGGGTATTTCTAACTTCAGAACAGATACTTAATGATAAAGACGATGACACACTGTTCAACTGAAAGACAGCTAACAAGGCTATTCAAACACCATTTTCACTGAGCACAAATCATGATCTGTTAAAAGTGCACCTACCACATTATTGGATTTTAACACTGATAAATCTTCTCATCAATTCACAGACAGATGTAAGCATGTCAAAAATCAGTTTATTTACAAAACTGCCACATATAAAATGACTCACAATGCTTTCAGGAAGGCAGATATGCTTTGACTGAAGATTTTTATTTGAATGTTTTACATAAATAAGGATTGTGCACCCAGAAACCTAACTAACTCTCAAGAAATTATTTAATATAACCAATGCAAAGGTGAACATAGAAGTCAGCCTTTAATTTCAAGCATAGCTATGTCTTCAAGTAGAAGACACAAAATTCCTAAAACTATAACATTTTTATCAAAATTCTGATGAACTTGATGTAAAACAAGCACCTACTTCTTATTTTTTTAAAAAAGCACATATTAAATTAAAGGAAGTGTCTGAATGCCATCTGAAAATTATCAGAAGTCATTACAAAGCAGTAATATTCCATTGCCCCAATTCCTTTTTATCTTACAGAAGTTAAATAAGTGGTGGCAGCGCCTCAGATGGCTTGCATAAAAGATTCAAATTAGATGTGGAAACTGAACAAGGGAGGTTCATACTTTCACTCTCAAGCTGTACTGCAAATATGGAAATAGTAATGACAGTGTAGCAACTCTTAATAACATCAAATTCAGAAGTTCCTAAATTGTGCCTATTATGTATCTCACCATTGATTTGATTTTGATGCACGGATTAAAAAATAACCCCAAATATGTGTACTAACAGACCACATTAAATACTTGATAAATATACTTTACACTGAAATATAAAGCAGAAAGAACCTGCATGTATGTTCCTTATAGCTATGCTTTCCCTATAGTGAAAGACTACAGAAATCACGGCACATATTATCACTGCAGTTGCAACAGTTTGGATATGTAGGGCAGGGCACTAGTTATTAGCATTTTTAAAAAAATTAAACCAATTCGATGGCAAAAAATTTAGCAGCTTAACAGAAAGAACCCTAACAGAATAGTTAGCTCCATGCAGAAATTTGCTTAAACTAATATTAGAGAGAAAATATTCCTGAATCAGTCGTCTTTAATAACATCATACCCCAAGGCCAGAAAAAAAGGTCAGGGATAATTGGTGCAACAGGAGCGCTGGACACACATTTTAAAGCGGTACCCTCTGATGAATGTCACCTAATACTGTTCTTTATTATACTCTCATTCCAGTATCAGCAAACTTGCAAAAGACAAGTATATTTTTGGAAGAGGAAGCAACATTTCTAGAAATGGATTTCTCATTATTATTTTATACCCTCTATAAGCAAAGCAATCTACTGAAAGCACAATCTCCATACTTAAAATCCAGTAGCTAGAAACAGTGAAGATACAGTAAATAAGCTTAGGAGAGAGAAACCACACAAAAACTTTTTTTCACATTGAAAAGTCTACATAACGAAGAATATATACGAGTACAATGAAATGAAAAACTAGGGGAGGAGGACAAGAATTTTTTATTATTACTTCCACAACCTGATAACAACAAGATTTTTACTGGAAAAGTCTATAGTTTTAATGCAACCCATTTAAGCGTAGCTTTTCGTTTACAGGCTTAGCAAACAAACAAAACCAATGCAGTTAAACATATTTTAAATGAGTTTTACTCTTCCAAACCTGTCTGTACACTTCACCAAATTTTTTTTGTGCAGTAGGAAAACCGCAATACCGCCTAGTCCCTCACTGTGTAGGGCTGCCATTCTAGATGAACAGAGCACCGTTCCCTTCCTATTTCCACCTCTTACCCAGCCAGTCTGTCTCTTACTCTTTATAAATATTTTAAAGACACCACCATGCTAAGTACAAACATATGCTACGAGGTACACCAGTGATCTCTAAAAAAAAGGCTAATTGAACAATCTTTGGTAGAATGACACTCTTCTGGGGTAGTTGTAGGCCTATAGTATTTGGAGCTCTGTTATCCAAATGAAATGATCCCTCCCAGGTCCAACCTACTCACCTAAAACTAGCAGTGAATACATACCATTGCAGAGGTTTTTCTTTTGGAAAGTTGTGGGTTTTTTCTTTTGAGCCAAACCAACCAAGAATGCCACTAGTAGTGACGCTACAGTTTGCTCCTTTAGTTAAATTTACTCTGTGAAACCACTGGAAGAAAATTTTCATGGTCTACTGGTTGTAACCACTGAGAGGGTTGTAACCTTCTATAGTTTTCATTTTCATCCTGAGTAGATGAAACAGAATAAGCAAGTTTGCAACAAGACAGATCTAGAGCACACAGATGAAAATGTACACCAAGTGAACTTAATATATTGCTAAGCGTTTTTTTGGTGCATTTTCTGGTTTGTGTTTTTTTTAGTTTGTTTTTAGGCTTTCTGTAGGGACTACCTATTACCAAGTAATTAATAAAACTGCAAAAAGCAAGCAAACAAAAGTCATTGTTTCTCCTCACAAGATTTAAACTACCAGCCACAACTGACAGACAAAAATGAAATCTGCGTCCAAACAAGCAGAGAAGAACAATTTTTTTTCTCAGACCATGACGGACACCAATACAAGCTTAAGCTCAAAACTTTGCTGTGCAAGTCAGACTTTCAAAATAGCATCACCTAATTTTTTTTTTATTTTTGTTTCCTGTGTGTTAAGAATATATGCGGATTACAGAGACGGTGCAGCAAGCTATCAGTAATGTATGAGAAACTCCTGCATCATGCACCATGTATAGACAGCACTCTACCATTTGTTATATGCTTACCAGTCACAACCACGTGACCCAGCAAGCCCAGAAATACCACAACCTCTTCTTTCCATAGCTTTTATTTATTTACTCTTTCTTCCTTCTGCTGAACCACGGGAAGTATGGAGAACTGTTTACTAAAATCTCACTGGATGAAACTCTCCAGAATACTCAGAGTGTATTGATAGTACCAATGAGAAAACTGTCATTGTCCCTTTCACTTTTTAAGGAGAGATAGGGAAGTTTGTAAACTTGGTCCCTGCTTTTTTAATGCTGTAATTTACTGCTTAGAGGTGCCATAGCCATATTTTTAAGTGTCTTCTGGGTTGTAGACAAGTTACTGACTAGATGTCATGTCTGTTCCTAAATCACATGAGAAAATTTACGTAACAGTTTAAATCAGAGAGTTGACTGGGACTAACATTTATTGCCTCTTGTCTAGATCTTTAGCTAACCCCTAAAAACTTAACGTAATGGTCTTACCCACTTATGAGAAGACTTACAGTTGACCAGAGCTTGGAAACAGATTACCTAGACCTTTTCTTGCAATAAGTTCCCCCAAATCAATCAACTCCTTATTAAAAGCCAGATCCTACCTGAATATCAACTGATACAATGAAATTTCAAACACACAGAAGTCAAAGTGACTATATGAAACAGAAGAGAAATAAAAGGGATTTTTAATTAGCTCTGCCCCCTATTGTTGCAGAGGAGTCACTGGTTTTGGACCTGGGTTCAGTCATCTCCTTGGCTCTCTCGGCTGCAGCAGATTTTCACCATCAACTCTGGTCCCTGGGAAACTTTTCTTTGTCACCACTGGGTGACAAATCTCTCCTCAAGCCACAACACAGACAGACCATCTCTCTCACTGATATTTCTCAAGATATGGAAAAAAACCACATTTTGATCGAGGAGTTCTTTCAGTTCTGATCTGAGAGCAGAAACAAGGTCTGAATTAAGAATGATACTGGAACAGTAGCAGAATTCATTTCTTAGTATGAACAAATTATAAAACTGATTTTAATCTTTTCCATAATATCAGGCATGTGGCAAATTAAAAATAATTCTGTTGGTAAATGGTCTTTGCTAGCTAGGTGAAAGAGGGTAGTAGAATTTGCCTTTACTCTTCTGTTACTCTAAAAAAACCCCAAAAAACAAAAAAACCAAAAAACCAAAAACCAGCCAACATGAATCTAACCCTAGCTCACTGAGGATTAGGTAGATAAACATGACTTATTTATAAAATAAGATGACCCCACTTTGCCAAACCTTTAGCAGCACATATCCAACATAAGCTTTTGATTTTATGCCAAATAACTGTAATCTTTCAACTGCAAATTTTTAAGACTGTATTTTTCATTGTAATACATGTTTTAAAAGAAAAATGGCAAAATACACTATACTACCATCATCTTGATGAAAAATAAATGCAGAGCAAATACAGTTCACAACCTGTATGCAACTGGTTTATCATAAGCAGAGGAGAATTGAATAGAGAAAACACTGCAGTTGCTTAGCCTTCTCTCAAATTTTCTCAAAACCAACTTCGCAGGAAGCAATGATTGCTCAGACTAAACCAGTACACCAGACTATATTCAGTACAAGATTATTGTCTCCTTGAAGAAAGTGAAGCTACTGTATTGTAACTTGACTTATATGACTACACACACTATGACTTCCAACCAAAGCAGAACATATCTAAGACCAATGCTTGAAAAAGACTATGAGCTATATGTCCAAACTCTTACTGGTGTAAGAAGCTAATATTTTTCACAGCACCATCTACAGTAAATTAATTATACTTAAGGTTTTAAAGATTAAGACAAACGTACTTTGTGCAGCATTGTTTTAAATGCCATTTGAAATACAACAGGAACTCTTGTCATATCTTAGAGCACACAGCTATCTGAAGATAAAACTATCAAGTTAACAACACGTGATCACAAAGAGCACGCTGAGTTTTCACAGTAGTGCAATGACCAACAGCAGCTCAGTGGTTTTCAGTGAAAACTGTTGGTAAATCTTTGCAAAACAACTGTTGCCCACTCAGTTTATAACTACCGGTTTTTAGAAAGCATCTTACCTTGTCCTCTTGGTGTTCGTTTCCTGCGATCTCTGAATGCTGCTCCTGACTGCAAGGCCTCAAGCAGACTATCCATCACTCCTGTCTCATCACCCTCTAGAATAGGAGAAAAATAATATTAATCTCAGTGCAATCAAAATCAGACTTTAGCAAGAAAAAAAGTACAAGCGTTGTCAAGTTTACATAACACTTCCAAATGGGAGACGTATACATTTTAATGTAATGGATGCTGTCAGTGCTTCAGGTATCACTGCCTAGTTTGCGTATGATGCTCTATTAAGCAAAATTGATGCCAATCTTACTGTTCTTTCAACTTAGAGATGTTATCTTGTGCATTATTGATGACATCTTCAGCATGCAGACAGACAGCTGCTGGTGAGCGTCTGCTGTTTCACTGTTAAATTCTTTTAAGACTTTCCTGAAGTAGAAACAGGTCATCTCTTTTTGATTTAAGCAATGCACCTGGAAAATCTGATGAAACTGAATGGCACAAAGTTAAATATTGTAGTTCTGCAAATATTTTATATGTTGCCTCGCATCTTCATGATACATTAAATCCTTGGGGAAAAAAAATTATCTATACGACAAGCGAGGGTACATATGACACATGTAACAGTATACCATGGATGAACTTCAGGCTTAAGAGAAGGAAAGAACAAAGAGGGGAGAATCATGCCGTGAAAGTAGGTGGCATAATGTTTCTTAAAAGCTGAATTCTACTTCTGCTAAATCTTTCTCTTGCTTTTTTCATATCCAAGCTAACCTGTAGCCTTTAAATTGCTGGACTTTACGGTGCATTGTGGAAATCTGGGTAGAAAGATTACTTCCTTTTTATGTATTTAAGTCTTTAACTTCCTTTGCATTTCAGTCTGCTAATAACAGTTGATAGCAGCATTCAACAGTGCGAGAAATAGAGGTCAAAAAACTGCAATGTTACAGAACTATTGATGAATGCCTCTTTTTCTGTTCACGTCTACGTTATAACCCAAAACTAAACTATAGACTACACTCAGTAGGTAGGTGGACATTTTATTCACATCTCTCAGACTTCAAGTTAATATAAATTTCCCCATCACAGAGTGGGAAGATAATTACTTTATGCAAAAGATTTACATTAGAGTAAAACGCTTATGACTCACACGAAGTGTAGGAGGTTAAATGCACATTCAAGCTCTCAAATGTTCAAGTTTAAAAGGAACTTATTAATGCAAAAGGTATTCTGCCCTGGTTCTCTATTACATTTAGATTTATTAGACTAAATCAAGACCTGATATAAGAGCACACCAATCCTAAACCAGTACCTGGTACAGATTTCTACGTGATAATCATCAGTGTAACTACTTGATAAATTTAAATTATACATTAATGTCATTTAAACCATTATGTATAACATACAACACATACATAAAGTTCTCTCCAGCGTAAGACAAAAGGGAGCAGAGCAAAAGTAGCAACCAGCAAAAGACTCTGAAATACCACTTTTAATTACGTTCCATCTAAAACCCTTAAAAAACTACGCTCCTGCAAAACAAGTAAATTAGCTTCTCTCGATTCACACTCAAATATATAAAGCCAGAATCTTGTCTAAAGCACACAACATAATTATTTTTCTTTGTGCTCCTTATCCTACACATGCTTATTCATTGATTTATTGTTGGCTCTGTATGAAATTTATTTTCCAAATCAAAGGTCTGTGAATGTACTTTGTCCAAACTAATACACATTAAGTTGGTCTGAAATATTTAATGAATGTGACTGTAATACATAGAATTAGTTAATATGTTAGAATATTTTATGCATAGAAAAATTACAATATCATTCAATCTTTATTAAAAATAAAGAGTTGGCAGAGTTTATTCAAAGACAAACATCCTTCAATACTTCATAAATGTTTATGCAGCCTTCCATTTTTTTGCTGAGCGTGCTACTCTACCTGCTAATTACTGCAACTGCTAAAACCCACCCTAGTTTTGAATATCAAGATATACAATATAAAGACACATGAATTAAGGAAGCTCTAGAGCACAGTGATGAGATTTTTTAACTCCTCAAAGAAATTTATGCTAGGTCTGATCTCAGCACTGCATCTTAATCAAAGTCATCAGGTGATTAAGTGGGAACTGGACATAGAACTGCATTTTCAGTTAGCCTTCATTAAAATTCATAAATAAAATTCAACAGAAATTTCAGCCTTTCCCCAGAGTTCTTGCTGAGATAGTTCACATATTACCAGCTATCTCCTTGATTTGCCTTTTGTTTTTTTTATATTACCTACAGCAACTTGTAGATGCAAATTGGAAACAAAGACAAAAACTACTAGAAGTTTCTAAACTGAGAAAATTCCAACAGAAATTGTCAGTGGAAATAAAATACATAATCCTTACTTCACTTTTACATATCTTCCATTGTACACAAGGATAGGGTTTTCACCCGCAACAAGTAAATTTTTTCCTTGTTCCTTCTCTTCCAAGTTGGTCCCAAGCATACAAGAGACAGCAAAGGTATGCATGCGTGCAAAAAAAAAATTTGCAAGCTGTTTCCTCTTATGACTGGCTTTATAAGGCTTGGATTAGCCTTAGCAAAGACCCAGATTCACTATAGATATTAAACAGAACTGAAAAGGCAAAACCATTCTTAATCGTTAATTGATGTGTTAACTACAGGCCCAATTTGCTTTAATTTGGATTTCACCCTAATATTCTATTGCAGAATTGGTTCAGCACAGTCTGCTTTGAAAATGGGTGCATTTTTAGGAGGTTACAGTAAGACTCATCCTGTTGCAGGTGCCACAATTTAGACCAGTGTTAGTCAACAGATTTTGGCCACTTTCAATGATAATAATGAAGACAAAAATAACTTTCTTCTTCCATAGAACAACATTATTGATTCTTACACTGATGAGGAGCCCCAAGCAAGCTGAGAGGCACAGACAGAGAAATGAATACGATACAATGAACAAATAAAGTCACACTAGGGATGAGCAGGCAAACTTAATACGAAGATACCTAAACTTTTCATAATTTTTGACCACTTATAGGAAACAGAACAGATGAAGGGAAAAAGAAAAAGGAATTAGAGTAGACCATAACATGAGAAGTATATACAAAAGAGACTGGCATAAGCTCCATCCACTTATGAATGCTGAAGAATAGTCATATCACGCATCTGTAAACAAATTTGCTGTGTATAAAGGCAATACTCTGGATTTTACACTTTGCTTTTATAAATAACAAGAGAATTTAGATGAACTGGTGTTAATAAGCATTTAGTATTTGTGGTCAGATTTTTACGTTAAATGACATTCTAAACATTAATACTCTCAACCACACTGCCAATTTCAAAAAAGGAAACCTTTGCTAAACCATAAGAAATTAAATCAGAAACTGAAAACCTGGATGTACAAAAGGGTGGGGGATGAGAAATGAAAGACAGTATTACAAACAAAACAGTGACTACTGCTAGACATGTATAATGATCTCAACGCAGTCAAACTAAGTGAACTTTTCACTTCTGTGTTAATGCACATAAATAGTACTACCCCTTGAAACAAAGACAAGATAGATAAATGACCACGGATGAGTAATGCCAAATCAACTAATATAAAGTTCTCTCAGCTAATGTGGAAACAAACTGCAAATCTCTATGAAATTAATGTGCTATCTGAAATGACCAAATACTTACTATTATTATTTGAGAACAGCGAATGTAGAAGTTGTTTATAAGAAAAACCAAAACATCAGCTGGGGGTGGGGGGG
>JAOBAS010000036.1:17961091-18006923 GCA_025311575.1 Elanoides forficatus
TACCTGCTTTTTGAAATAAGAATACTTTCTCCAAGGAAAAAGAAATTTGAATTTACATAGCCAACTATCCAAAGTTACCACTTGGGGACTATTTACAGAATAGTAACAAGAAACCTACTTTTAAGAGAAAATAATTCAATTGTTCTGCCTTTCTTCACCTGTAATTATCCAACCTCAGATTTCAGAGAGTCTAATAATTTTTTTTCCCCTGACAAATTACTCATTAAATCAGTTTACTTGGAAAGTACCATATGCCATATTCATAAACAAACATAAATTTTACCATTGCAAAATTTTAAAAGGTGAGATTAAGCTTTAAATTGTTTTTTCTTTCTAACTTCTTGTCCATGATCATATATATTTGCATTTCTCTTGCGCTGGTTTTGACCCATATTAATAGCATTTACAGTAATTTTGATATCCCCCCCCATGCTCAAGATGGCTTCAAACTTCTGGATAAACAAATCTTAAAACATTTTGAGCAACTCATTCATAATTGCCTTGAAGAAGAAAAATCAAACTTCATTCTGGTTCTATAGATGCTCACATTTAAGCATAATGTAAATATCTAATTTTTTTCTGTGAATACTGCATTTCAGGAAGAGTGCAGCATATTCAAACAGACCATTGACATTAGTATGAAAGATAATGACTTCCCAAAGGAATTGTAACACTTGCCTCATTGGCATCCAGCATCATAAGCTAATAATCTGTAGAATGTAAATAAGCCCCAAGCTTTATCACTCCAGGTACCCCATGCAATCACTAGCCAATATATAAATTCAAAGGAATAAGGCTAAGACATTTACAAAATAATAGGTATTTTGTAAAAAACTTAGAATGGATTTCAGTTTATGCTAAAGGACATAGAAGGGAGACATAACAATCAGCAAAGCACAAAATCATTAGAAAACTGTAGCAAAAGTACCTTCTCGAATTGTATCCTGCAACAGTCAATATGAGTGTAACAACAATTCAAGGAAACACAACAGAATTATTGCTGATACTAGTACATACCAGCTTGAATAAATAGCACATGAATTCTTATGTAAGTGTACTTGAAAAAGGGAAGTAGGCATATCCATCAACCACTAGCACACAACTTCATTTCCATTATCTTCCTCTGCATTAGGGGAGAATGTTAATATGTCTTCAAAACAATTAATTCAATACTAATTGGGAGTGAGGAAGCTCATTCTATCTTTTATCCTAATACTGGTAGTTAAAAGGTGATTTTAATTGCCATAGTAATCAGATATAATGAAGAGCAAAACTGTTTCTGATTAAATAACATTTGCATCAGAATTGCTGCTATATGCTTTTCAGCTCCTAGAAAGCTGTCTTGAGTTCTTTTTTCCTCTCTTTTGTTCAGATATGCACATGGAAGCAATGCTGCAAGAATTTTGCAGATGTTAAGTCAGATGGAAGTCATGAAAGACTACGTATAAATGCATCATAGCCCAGTCTGCTACAGCTCTCAAAAAAATAGGAAACACTGCTGAAAAACAGCTATAAAGAATGTTCTCTTTCCACAGAGCTAGTGAATGCTAAAGAAGAGAAGGGACTGTTAAGCCCTTTTCCTACAGAATTCCTTTCCCGTAATGAGAAAGAATGGTTCATAATTTAGACTGCGAAATTTAAGACCTCTAGGTGTGTAAGTCACTTAAGTCTTTCCTTGTCTCCATACTTCACTACAGAAACGGGCAGACAGAATTGCCTTACTGGTCCAGGAAATATAACGAACATTTGCATAAATCTTACCAGAGTAAAAAAACCACCAGGAAGGACCAAATATTCCCAAGCCCTACAGCTACAACTGAGAAGGTGGAGCTGACCATCCACAGCGGTAGTGTTTGGAAGTAACAGAGTACAACAGTTGCCAGGATGTCTTGGTATGGTTTTGACTGCACCACAGATCACAGTGAGAGATGTTCAGGCACCACAAAATGGGAAATATGTATTAATAGTAAGAATTTTTAAAATGGAGATTTAATATTAAACAAGAGGTATCACTATGAACTGTTTTAAGGTGTAGTTTTAAATCAATGGTATATGAAATACACTTTTTCACTAAGAACAGTTTAAAATTTATTCTGAAAAACATTAATGCAAATAAGAGTAGAATTCCCTGACAATATAAAAATTAACTTCTCTCAGCCAAATTCAACTAACTGTAACAATTTTGATAAGTTTTTTTATTTTTAATCAGTCTTTAAACAACCACTTTTATATGGATATTAGTAGCTTACTCAAAACTGCTTGAGCATGTCACGGATAGGGAAAAAGAGTGTTAAATGCTGAAAATATTTCTCAGAAATTTTGAGGTGTTCCATAAGTTGAGCACTATCTAATGCCTTATCCATTACACTGCTTTTATACAAAGTCACAAAAGTTGCATTTAACTCAAGCCATTACACAGCCTTTTCTGTCCATTTTAACCCAAATAATGCCAAATCCATTGACTACAACTGAAGAAACTTCCAGCAGAACTGACTTCAAGATAAACCACAGGCTCAAAAGATCTTAGTCTCATTTAATATTTACTTTTGTTTAACTGAGAACCACTTAACCTTTCTGTATGTATTACTGTGCTTATTTACGAAAAATAACACACATTAATATAACACAGTTTTCCTGAGGCAAAGAGAAGTGCACATGTTGGATAAGTTCCTACCGTAATTTTTTATTTTAGAACGTATACGTTGATTTTGTCACCTATCAGCCGACTTCCAGTTTTGCACAAAAAAACTTGTATTTTAAAATGTGGATGTGTTTTTAGATTTAGAATTACTTAAGTTTGTATCATACTGTCCAGGGTAAATCACTTCAAAATTTATGGAGTTTATATGAAGTTGAGAGCCTTTCTATATTTTTATATTCATCTTTACACATTTTGGAACGTTTAGCAGGATTTATATCAGTTACACATAGTATTTCTGTGGCTTCTAAGTTACACAAAGCACCAGAACACCAAAGTGAGTAACCTGGTCTTTAAAATATTGGCAACTCTGAGGTTACTTCATAACTCGGTATATTATACAGGACAGTTGTTGATTCTGGCCACACTGCAGTTTTCTGCTCTCTCCGTTACACTAAGAAACAGATATTAATTGTAATATTTAATTAATTCTAATTAAGTCTAATCTCAATTCTCCAGTGGCCACAAAAAAAAGTTGTAGCTGTGTAACCAGGTAACAGCAGAAAATACTTATTATAGAACTACACAGTAAAAGGCTGGAAAATGTAGGAACCCTATTGCTCTGACCTGAAAGGCTGTAGCAATGCATTAAAATTTTACTCTTGAAGATATAGCTAGAGAAATAGCTGAAAGAGTTCGGTGAAAACACCCTTTGGGTGAAAATCACCTTGACAAAATGACAGCTTGAGAGGACATCTGCCTCCTTCCTCTAAGTCTTCTGTGTCACATTCACTTAGACAAACTTACAAGCCATTTATATAAGCAGCAATGAGCAGAAAGAAGTAGATGTATCAAGAAAAAATAGCTACTTGGCAGAAACAGTTAATTGAGTATCAATGTTGTGGAATCCAGTGGGGATGGAGCTATCCACCTTACCTTCTGCCACGGCAATAGGGTTGTAACATGCAAAATGCATATTTAGATATATTTTTAAACTGGAAAAAGTATTTTAGGAGTATTAAACTGACTTTGTGTCACTGGTTTAGAAGCATTAGTTATTTAAACGGCAGTTTCGGTGCATCTGGCTGCGTACAGTTACTCACATATTTGCAGTTTCAGTAAAAAAGAAATATAACGCAAAATTGAACTTTAGTTGTATCTGTTGATAGGAAAAGTCTTTTATGACAAAAAGCAAAATGCTGTCAGCATACTGACGCATCTCTGACTGCTAAGCATGTCTACCCCTCATCTGCTTAAAAAATTAACAGATGTAGACAGGTATGCTCTCACTGATTGAGCTGCAGCAATTTAAGAAGGTGTAACTTCAAACTGTTAGCCCTTAAACACAGACTAACTCACTGACAATAGTATGGTAAGTGAGCTTCTCATACTTTTCAACAGCTAATAAAACATGTTAGCTTACATTGTCTTAAATGGTAGTTCAAATAACCTCTCTCAGTATGTCCTCCAGCACACTGGTAGATGGGAGGGTTATGATGGGATATTTAGGTGGTTCTTACCCCACCCACAGAAAAGTGCCTGTCCATATTACAAAGGACTTTCTTTTGTCTTGGGATTAGCAAAGTCTCATTAGATATATACATGAGCTTAACTTCACAAAATATTTATGCATCACCTGTATTTAAATCTTATATTTTGTTTATAGTTAAACTGAAATTATTAGAAGAATCTTCACATGGTATGAAATTTAGGTTTGTCATCTATACAAAGCACCAGAGTTGTTTACTAAAACTTATGCCACAGTATATTCCATGTAGTGTCACTACCACTTCAAGCAAGGCAAAGCGATGCACACAAACACACAAGAATTTTTAAAAGATTCTCACATAAATAATTTGTTTTCTATCATGGTATTCAAATTACAGTACATTAATATAAATTAATTTTTAAAACTATGAATGCAAAGAATGAAGTATTGGGAACACCAATTTATCACAATCAGCAAATACAATAGCAAATCTAATTTATGAATTCTTAAAATATAATTAATAGTACATATAAAGTGATAACAGAAAAAAGATTTTTCACTTGTAAATAAAACTTGTTCTCACTTTGCCCACTACTTTGTTTTTGCAGATTGATATATGGGTTGCCCGTTTTTACCAAATTTAAACTGTGAAATTACTGAGCAGAAAAAACCCACAAAGTTGTGACATTTGTATACATATATCTATAAAGGTAAAACACCACTACTTGCTGAAATAATTGTAAATATGATCCAATCTGACAAAGTAATGCTTAAATAGATGATATACTTCTAAGATACACTGACACAAATGTAACTGCAGGTTCTAGAGAAAGGTGGTTGCCAAACAGGAAGGGGAGGTTGGCTGGCTAACATTCCTTGAGGGCTGGCTGTACACGCACAAGTCATAGATTTTCACTAGTGATGGGAAATTTACTGATATGCCAGAAATACTGGCATTCTAAATATATGTGACACGAAACGGTATCCTAAGTATTACGTGACAGAATTTCTGCACTACTGCGTTATCAGTGATGGAAAGTCTGACCAGTACCTTGTCTCTTCATGGTTCTGTGTTCACCTCCACAGTCATCCTCCTACGTGTTGGAGTGGGTTTGTTTGCCTGGTCTAATATTTTTCCAGTATTTTTCATCCTTGTATAAATTGACTTTACAGATGCTGTATATATGCCCTTGAAAGGCAGTGTTATTTCTAAATTTACCCTCCATTCGATCAATCTCCAGCATAGAACTATGTTAGTTTGTCATAATTATATGGCTTACTGCAACATCATCCTCACACAAAGTTAATACATCATCACATCTTCCATGAAGTTCATCATAACCAAAAAACAAATGGCATTTTTCCATGAGTTTGTAGCTGTTAAGACTGTTCAGTGGATCAAAAGGACAAGTGTTTTACAGCTGGGTCATATCAGTAGATTAACACAAACTCATGAAAACTGAACGAAAAATTGCGGGCTCAAGTAATCTCTTGCACAATCCAATGTATAATTTTACCACCTTTACGTGCCTTAAGGAGTCAAAAAGGTAAAGCAATGAAGCCTGTATTTTACACCCTTCTGGAAATCTGCAAAACATCAATACGAGGACCATCTGATTTCTCCTGCTATCTTACCTTCTTCTCTCTTAGGGTAGCCTCATGCAAAATACAACATTCTCACAGCTGACAAGCTCAACACATTGCTTTTTATCATGCTAAAATGTCACTCTGTACTTAGGCACCAAGCTCGACCAGATTTTCCAGCTCCTAATAGGACTGTTGGGAGAACATCCATTATAACATGGTGCCTCCAAGTCCAAAAAGCAACACATTAATTGCCATACTACCTTGATTATAGAGATGTTCACAGAATGAAATTAACAACAAAGCAAGTAAGATACTACTTCTTGGAAGTAAATCCACATGAAAAGCATCAATTGACTCCTACGAATGAGAACAAGCCAATAGTTCATAATAAAACTCCTTGAAAGGAACATTACATATGTTAAGTGGCAGATACAGAGTTACATGATCAGGTAGGCTAAAACAAAACAGAATTTTCACAGAAGAAGTTGAGCTTTTTTTTTTTTTTTGGCTTTCAAAACAGACAGCAAGTATTCTTCATATTGATCAGGAATAGCCTTCAGTTTGTTACTCCTCACTTTCTTTTTCTTTTAACAAATCTCTGTACTAAAAATGATGCCTTACCTTTGTTCATATCAATCAACTGCTGCTTCTTCTTCTGTCGCTCCAGTTTCTCTCGCTCAGCCTTCTCTTTTGCCAGTTTGGCTCTCTTCGTTTTCTCCTCCATTTCTCGTCTTTTGTTGTTTTCTTTTAACGCCTCCTGCATTAGATAAAATGAACGTGGGTGTCCATATACTGAGTAAAACTAGAAAGAATAACAAAAATAACCTTGTTTGCACAGATACTGTATTTACATCCAATTACAGGGGAAAAAAAACCCAGGAACTGGCACTCAATAATTCAAGCATCTTCAGAAATCTTAAGAGGCAACAAAACTTACTGTACTATTTGTACACATTAGCATTATTAGATAATCAGAAGAGTGAAATTAGAAATAGTTTTGCATTTATGGTGAATGAAAAAGTTCCAAATTTTTCAGCAGCAACACGTTTTTGGTTTTTTGTTGGTTTTTTTTTTTTTCCTATTAAGACTCTAAGTCTTACTCAAACCTGTATCTGGCTGTTAGGAGGGATTAGTGGGGATGAAGCAAAGTTCCCAGTATAATGGACTTCAGTTACAAGTAATTGAAACTCAGTTACTAAAATTTAAGCTACAATTCCTC
The DNA here is from genome assembly GCA_025311575.1 of Elanoides forficatus. Lineage (NCBI taxonomy): Eukaryota > Metazoa > Chordata > Aves > Accipitriformes > Accipitridae > Elanoides > Elanoides forficatus. Next base: position 17,968,025 of record JAOBAS010000036.1, read on the forward strand.
AAATAGTTTTGTTAAAATAGCCAAAGCAGTCTGGATCATTTAAATACACAAAACACATCAAAAGTAATGGAAAACAGTTGAATGTATAGATTAAAACTCTGAAACTAAAGTCTCTGAGTCAACAGGTTACACAAACTACCAAACTAAAAACTACAAATGTAAGAGAACATCCCTGGATTTAAAAAAAACCAAAACCAACAACAACAAAAAAAACCCAACCAAAACCAAACCAAACAACTACTTCCCATGATCTTGCCTCTGTCAGGCCTAGAAGATATCCTCCTTTTCCAAAGGAAGTTAATCTCAATTTCTGCTGTGGTGGGTTGACCTTGGCTGGCTGCCAGACACCCACCGAGCCATTCTCTCGCTCACCCTCCTCAACAGGATGGGGAGAGAATAAGATGACAATCTCATGGGTTGAGATGAAGACAGGGAGACTGCTCACCAATTACTGTCATGGGCAAAACACTCGGGGAGTATTAATGTAATTCATTGCCAATTAAAATAGAGTTGGATGGTGAGAAACAAAGACAAAAAAGAAAATACCTCTCCCCCCTTCCTTCTCAGGATCAACTTCATTCCTTCATTCCCATCTCTCCTCTGTGCCTCAACCCCTCCACCTTGAGCAATGCAGCAGGGATGGGGAGGAATGGGGGGGTTACAGTCAGCCCGTAACAGTTCCTCTCTGCCACTCCTTCCTGCTCACACTTTTCACCTGCTCCACTGTGGGTCCTTCCTGCAGGCTCCAGTCCTTCAGGATAAACCTGTTCCAGTGTGGGTCTTCTCTACGGGCTGCAGGGGAACCCCTGCTCCGGCACCTGGAGCACCTCCTCCCTTCTCCTTCTTCACAGGCCTTGGTGCTCCCAGTGCTGTTGCTCGTACCTCTTCTCCCTCGCTCCTCACTGCCATACAACATATTGCCCTTTCTCAAACACATTTTTACACAGGCACAACCAGCTTCACCGCTGGGCTCAGCTATGCCCTGTGCTGGGGCTGTTGCAGAGCCATCCAGAATCGGTTCCGGCACAGGGCAGCCCCGGCCTCTCCTCACAGAGGAAGCCCCTGCAGTCCCCCTCTGCCAGCACCCGGACACATAAATCCATTACGCTTACTCATCACCTCCTTCTCAAATACCTTCATAACTCCTCTTACACTGCCTGCTCTCTCAAAGAAGAGAAGCATTTGAATTCCCTTAAGTTGTTCCCCAAGATCCTAAATTTCTCCTTAGTTTTGCCTTCCCTAATATTAATTTACTATGAAGAAATTCACTGAAATCCATCACGATGGAATTTCACTAAATGTCACAGACAGACATGATAAATGTTAGGGACAATTTTCTTATTTACATTCACAACAACTACAAATTTATTGCTCCCTTGCCTCTCCAACTCACAGTATACTAACAACTTCTACCTACAAATACTGTTAGGTCTGGGCTTCAGGTGACTTGGGGAGTCCCAACACATTATGTCCAACAAGTAGTAATAACAGTAAAGAAGATACTGGACCAAAAAATGTCCAGAATTAACAAGGCACATACTCATTAATGACATTTCAGCTTAAAGAGCTGAACAGTCAATACTTACTAAGCACAGGGCATAAGATAAATGGTTTCTATGTCAAAGTTCACTTTATTTCTTACACAGTTTAATCGTGCCTTGAAAACTAGGAAAATCACATATATTCACAAATACAAACAAAGAAGATTTCTTTGTGGATGTCTTTGTAAATATCCAAGACAATGCATCAGTTAATATTCCAGAAGTAAAATTTCCTTAAGAAATTTGGGGCAGACTTGTATTACACAGTTCTATGTATACCTCCAAAATGACATTTCAAAAGTTTTTAAATGAAGATGACTATTCACCTTACTGTGTACATGCCAGGAAGAAACTATGGACAATGACTACCACTTCCAAAAGAAAATCCCATCCAAAGCACCTTTAAGTGTTGAGATTTATATAAATTATGTCAGTATTTGGTAATCCAAGACTCCCAAATGCCTCCGAATACAGAATATTCACTCAAGCGAAGGTCAGCATATTTCAGTGTTCATATGCCATTTCAAGTGTTTACTGAGGTAAAATACTACATATAGCCCCTTCTTTAATAGCTGATACTGTTTTGCAGAAATGCTGGATACCACAGTTACCAGTGATGTTACTTGTGAACACACTTGAAAATTGGACCAAGAACCGCATTTGCTGTACCATCACATCACCGACTGCACTGAGAAACACCTTTTCTTTCAGAAAAGAGAAAAGAGAACTAAAGGAGAGAAGTCAATGTTTTATCCTTTTTGATTTTGGACAGTTCTGTCTCTGCACATTCAATCACACTTGACAGAGATTTCATTTTAGTGCAAGTTCACAGGCTGTAATAAAAGTAAATGCCCACAATCTTATGAGAGAAAGCAAATAAGAAATGTCATGGCTGAACTAGTAGCCCACTAGCCATCGACATACTATGATTAGGTCATAGATTGTCACACTTTCTAACAGGAAGACTACAGTAGACTGAACTAAACAAGTTCTAAAGTTACTGTATCTGGAAATTCACTTTGAGACAGACTCTACAAGTCCTAGCTGAAGGAAGACTATATGAAAATACAGATTGCAGTTCATAAAACACACTACCAATGATGATTCAAATAAAAGCCATTCAAAATGAAAGTTTGCTCTTCCTGAAGAACAGTAAGATAACAAAATACTTATAACTGTGTGTGAGACTGCCTATCTTCATCTACATACAAACAAGACCAAACCAAACCCACCCATTCCAACACATGCAGCACAGGAAGCACAAAGAGATCAGATGGGCCTGTCCATTATTTCTTCAAAATGCACACTTCCTAGCATTTTATTTTTTTTCCAGTATGTAAATGCTTTAGAGTATCTTCACATGTAGTCTCTTTACAGAGACTATAAAGGAAGAGTTGCAGACAGCAGGTAAAAATCCACTAAGCGCTAACCTGAAATACCAGACCTTTTTCCAAACAGCCTGTTGCTACAACAGGTACAGGTTGCAGCAAAGGGGCATTAACACGCGGCGCCTTCTGCAGTGGTCACACTGGGCACTCTGCAAGGCAGGAGAGAGAAACCCCAGTGAGGCATCTCACCAATACACCTCTGGGGCTTTTGGTCCCTAGATTGGCCATTTCAGAACTAAGCGCAGTGCAGCACTGCACACATACAGCTTCAGAAGCATTTTTCTAACAACATAAAAGGGTTACTTCAGAGACAAACAAGTATCTTATCCGCTCTTAGCTTTGCTCTAGTACTCCAGTAACTGCTTCGTAACAGCTCCAGTATTTCTGATTATTATTTAGTGGATTCTTTCATGCCATCACCAATTCTCTTGAACCTCCTACCCACCCAAATAGTTTTATGTCACATTCCTTGAAATTTAATATACCTCCTTTTCATCTACATTCCAATTCAAAATGAATATTACGAAAAAAAAAAGAACAAGGATGATCTATTTGAATCATCACCATTGTTTAGTGCATGCAATCCCATTCCTTCATAAAGTATCTCAGAACCAAACAACCTGGAATGTACTTGTTTATTATTACTCTCCATCAGGCAGTCTGACTCTTAACCATTTCATATTTGTTATGTCATTTACTACTGTACATTTAGTCAGAGTTGGATGAAAGCCTGAAATAACTCATTTGCAAGAACATACTCCCAGTTGTTTTCAAGTCATGTGCTGAAAGCAAAGTAAATATATATTCACCTGTATTTATAAACATGCTTTGTATTTGAATTAATATTGCTAACAAATTTGATCATAGTTTTTCAAAGCTGATTGAAGATGACTGTAAATAAAGGTAAAGAGAATTTTGACTCAGATGTATAGTGTTTTCTACAGCATTTGCTCTGCCTGAATTATACCACCAAACCTTGCTGCAAAAGGTTATTTTTCTCTCTCATATGGCTTCAATTACTTCATTATTCACTGTTTCCTTGCTTGCTAGACCTCCAGACTGTGGACAAGCCTAACAATTTCTAATACAAAGGTGACATGATTCTGCACCTGCCTTACCACAGTGTTATTTGGGCCCCACCGATCTAAAGTTAAGCCTAAAGTTAAAAGAAATCTAGACATCATCTCCCGATTTCACCTCTCTTCTCTTTGGCATACTTTTATAGTCCTCTATACCTATTCTCTTCCAAACTCCTGAGTTTTAGTGGACTTCTTTTAATACAGAACAGTGTTATTTCAGGTTACTAGGTTATTGTTCAGTATCAAATGCCAGTGATATCCTTTCTGTGTAGGTTTGCAGGCTAAATTACCTAAAAAGATAGAGATCAGTTTGAATATTGAAAAAGAAAAAAGCTCTGTAATTGGCATTGCTTTTAAAAGAGGAAGAAAAAAAAAAATCAGCTGTTTTGTTACTGCAATGTAGCTCGAGTGACAAAATTACATACCAGTGTTCATAGGTATACACTACACAACTATACTTATTCCCTAATTAAGGAATAAATCCAAACTAATATAACAGTTACAAATCAGACAAATGTCACAAAGCAAGAAGCAATCCACAGTTATGAATAAAAGCCTTCCCAACAGCTTGGGAAACATTTTGAAAAGCATTCATCTAGATACTGTCTTTTCAAAACATGTAAGTGCATGCAAAAACTGAAATAATTTTCAAGTGAATCTCAACAGACAGAAATATTTTAATGCATACAACCTCTTTTTTTTGATGTGCTATTCATGACCCTCTGTATTTTTGGTTGGTGTGTAAAAATATGCAGTTTTTCTAATTCATCTGCAAATCAAAAGTTAGAGAAAGTTTGAGTGGGATTTTTTCTGGGTTTTGTTTAAATAAAAACAAAACCAAATTATTGTCTCTCCCAGCAGAGAAACAGATTCAGCAAGGAATATTATCTCTTGTTAAGGGAGCTAGTTGAAGGGGCACGTAGCTTGATGTTCCCCGTTGTGTTTGTTAGGATTCACTGAAGTAAGGCTCTTGTACTCAGGACTGCCAGTTTATAGCTTGGCTTCCTTAAGAAGCAAATAAAAAATTAATGTATCTCTTGCATTCTGTATCTATCTTAAGTTTTGACAGACAAACAGATATTCACACACCAGCATGGTTGTAAATAGCCTCTCAAAGGTAAATTATTAAAAACAAGAAGAAAGAAAACAAACTGTAACGCACAAATCTCCTTGGATATTAGAGATGCAGTTGGCTACAAAGCAGTCATGCACCAATAATGAAGGCTGCCTGTGATCCCTCAGGCCTTCCCCAAATTTGCCTTGCAACTGCAAAATATGTGAACTGAAGTTCCAGGGGGAAAAAAACAAGAAAGAAAAAAAAAGCAAAAAATCTTTTTCAGTCATAATTCATTAGGAACAACAAACTCAGATTAACTGGAAGTTAATCTACAGAAATAGAGAGAGTTAAAATACAGCAGATTGAGCAATCAGTTTACATGTAAAAGAAAGATCTTTCATGAGTATTCCTTGGAGGATAACATATTCAAATACATTGTTATCCTTATGAAAATAATGGAAAAGAGATGCAATGAGCTGGTATTAAACAAGGGCAGACAAATTTAATTTCCTGATGGGTGGTCATGAAATACTAAGTAGAAAAGATTACATTTGGGATACTGCCCCATGGTTCGTGCATCAGGGCCATCACATCTGACATGAAATGTCTTTGGCATGCCATAATAGATTAAGATTTTTGGCAAGTATAGCTGCTGTTGTACATTCAGGTAGGGAGAAGGGGTTTTGCTGTCGGCTTATCAGCTGTGTTGCAAAAACACTTAAAACTGTCTAGCAGTGTAAGGCGGAAGAGGTTTTCAAGTGTTCACTGAACCAAGTTTAAGGCTACCAATGAAAAATTATACTGTATGTCTTAAATACTTAACAGTATACTTTTGAATAATTACTAAGTAGCTCTCAAGTGGACAGATTTGGGACTGTTTTCAATATCTCCTTTAAATCAATATTTGGATACCAGAATAAACATGCATGCCTAATTCAGATTATTCCTGAAAGAGACAGAGCACTGAAATACACACACACTAACAAAACTGTATTATTGGCATTACAAAAAAAAAACATTTTAAAAACCCAGCAAAACAAATGTTAGCTGTTTTGAGTACGATCTGAGAAGAGAAACCAAGGCCCACAGCAGAAGAATTATTGTTTTATTCAAAAAGTGATCTTTCTGGATCAAGGAAGAGACAAATCAATAGGCTGGCATGTGAAGCCTTGCATCATCACGCAAGCACAAATCTTTAGATTCTTGAACAACAATTCACTCTTTCTAAAGGTAAATCTGTAAAATCTGTTCCTACAAAAGCCTAAATCCAGAAGAAAGAGTTTTTTGGGGGTTTTTTTTGGGTTGTTTTTTTTTTTGTTTTTTTTTAAACATCAGGACCTTGGAAAGGTTTCAACGTTTCTGGCTAGAAATTCTCAATAAATTTTAAAAGAGGCAGTGAGAATCACACACAATAAAGTGTTAATTGATATAAAGTATTTAAATAACAAAATAAAACTGCTTGAGTTTGAAAGATTTTGCATGCTTCCTTCAAGATGGGGCTGACCAACTATCAGAAGAAAGCATTGTAGAGGTTGTGTGGCATTACACTCCAAAAAAATGATAAATGTGAAAAAACCCAACATTGAAGGGATATGCTTATTCCTCTGCATTTTTTTCTTAATGTTTCTTACACCTTCCACTTCATGCTTCGTATTACATTTTGACAGGATAATCCAATTCTATTAACTTGCTTTGGATTTTCTTAAACGTGATAAGCAAGCAAATATGAACTTAAGGAAGTGAATGAGCTATAATTTACTACAACATCAGCAAGCTAATTGAAGACGCAATAATGCAGTGATCAATCTGAAATCACAATTAAGACAAACATGAATTCAAATTATCAAATTATCTTAATATGATATATGAACAAACAGAATGATGAGGCTAAGACTATATGAAACAACCTTGTGGAAATTTTAGAGATAAGTCAGATTCCTTCTAAACCATGACAGCTTTTTAAAATATGTTAGATGCAGATGTAAGCATCTGTAGCCTGTAAGCATTTTCTATGGAAGGGTCTCTTTTAGACTTAGAATCTTGCTAAAGGGAGTCACTTAGAGCAGGTAATAAAGTCTACTGGTTTACAAGAGTTTCTCAACATCTGGGTTAGATTCACAGCTTAAGTATTGCAATAGTCAAAATCCCAAACTATGCCTGGTTGCCAGAGTGGAATGAGGATTTTGAATCCTCATTTAAACAGTATAAACTTCCAAGATAATGCCTGGGAATAATGACATTAGTCAGTTGGACTCGCTGACATCGACACTGAATGGAGAATCTGTTTATCAAATGGAAAATTCTAAAGAAAAGTTTTTAATCCTGTTCCTTTTCATAGAATCATAGAACCATTTAGGTTGCAAAAGACCTTCAAGATCGAGTCCAACCATCAACCATGCCCACTAAACGATGTCCTGAAGTGCCTTGTCTACGAGCTTTTTGAATACCTTCAGGGATGATGACTCAACTGCTTCCCTGGGCAGCCTGTTCCTCTTGACAACCCTTTCAGTGAAGAAATTTTTCCTAATATCCAATCCAAACCTCCTCTGGCGCAACTTCAAGCCTTTTCCTCTCATCCTATCACCAACCACAGAGGTTAGGTTAGGAAACTTAACTTTATAGTTTCCTCTAGGCCATGTTTTCCCATATTACTTCCCAAAATGTTACTTAATCAAAGGCGTCACTACCATGAAATATGACATACGACATCTATTGCTTTTACCCCATCCACAGGGGCAACCATGTCACCACAGAAACAAGTTAGACTTGTCAGAAACAAATCCCAACCCCATGTATGCTGCCTGTTATTTCTACACTTGCTTACCTTTAAAAGATTGCAAATGCAGTGTACTGTAATTCAGTTTAGTTTCTGTTATTATTATTTATTTTCACCTCTTTTGGATATCTTCCAAGAGAGATGTCATCCTTACCTTTTATATCATGAATAGAGTAGCTACTTATCTAGCAGTACTAACAGCTTGTTAGTAAAGTTGATGAGTTATGACTCCTACGTCAACTCTTTTGCTCCTGATTCTGTGTTGTGGAAACCAGGACATTCCATTACATATAAATTTCACTAGCCTACACCTAATTCCTGATTTGTTCAATATCATGACTAAAAAAAAATAATTGTCTTAGCACTAGCTGCATGTATACGCTCAGATGAGAATTTAGAGAACTTACAAAAGGGTCTTTGTGTGGGTTATTGAGGCAGAAGGGAGGAAGGGCTTGCTATATACTGCCTGTTAATAAGAACAATGTTTCACTTTTGATACTACCTCTTGGGAAATTTTGCTAGAGAAAATACTTCTTGCTCATTATTCTTTATTTTTTCATAGCTTCCTGCTAGCTAGAAACTGATATCTTTCAGACTACATGAAAGAACTGTTACTTTTTCAGCAGAAGGGAGAAACTGTATTCCCAGACAAATAACCAGGGAGAACAATGAATAAATACAGCCTTTCTTTTAATCCACTCCTGAATTACAAACTCAATTTATGAGTTTGAAAGCTGGGAATTTAGCTTGACTATGTATTGCACTTCACAGTAAATCATATATTTATTATGTATTAATTTACGTATAGTATATTCATTGATTTATATTACTGTAACCAATGACCTGCTGTATTCAAGTGACATATCAAAAAAGCCACAGAAAAAACATTCCTGAGTCATGGAGCTTGAAATTTACTTTGAAGCAAGTTACAAGCAAACAAATATTAGAAAGAAGAAAAGGTCTTACAGGTACATTTATACTCAAAATGCTGAATCCACTGTGGTGAAAGTTTTTTCATTTGAAGGCAACATATCAAATGTTTTGTTTCCTGTCTAGTTACAGGGCATCAATCTTATAAAATCTTGAAAGACCAGGGTAGTCATCACCCAATAAAAGTGGTTAGTTTACTGAACATTTGATATGCCTTATCATTTTCGGGAGCTTTTCACTTTCTGGATCTTGTATGACAGAGATACTGTAGAAGATCCCAGCCACACAGTAATCATCGATCAATAGTCTGTGTTGTTACAAAAGGGCAGTTTATCTCATAGGTCTTTTACAAGAACCCATCTCTCATACTGCCAGTTGATGTTACATCTGCCTAAATATTTACTTACGCTAGAATACAACCCTTTTTCCCTCAGTACATTTATAAAGTAATTTAAGATTTAATTCCTTATTCAAAGAGCTGCATTTACACAAATGCAAGGGAAGCAGTCACCACTGATAAAACTATCTACCAGATATATAAAAAAATATCACTTCACCGAAGGAAAAAGCTTCTCTGCATTTCATAACAACTATGCCCATAAATGCCTGTTACTGCTTCAAATTTTACCCAGCTATTCTTATAGGCATTACTACAGTGTTGGTTTTTTAGACTCAAAATTCACCTTTAAGACTATCTGCATTAAAGGGGGAACCCACAGAGCAAACAAAATCTGAAACATTTAAGAACTGTATAAGAAAAAAGAACATTTCCTATCTAATGCTAAAGTATATATTTCATACAACTTCCACAAAACACACAATCTGATTAAAAGGAAGTTTATGTCCATTTGCAAATTTAGGCATGACAGATTTGGTGCTAGAGTATTTGAAAATGTCCACCAACAGAAACAAATGTTCAGAAAGTGACAGATTAAAAATATTTCAGATCATTTGATATAAACTCTGTGAGATATCAGGTTAAAGTGAAGAACCAGAGCAGAAAAGAACAAACTGGCATCTTGCTTCAGGCAACTGATTAATCATTATTTGATAAGCACCTGAAACTATATCAAATGAAAATGTATCAGGTTGCAATTGTCCTCAAGGAGAATAAAAATTTGTGTTTACTTTCAATGGAAGAAAGGACTAAATCAATAAAATCTAAAAAACATTTCTTCTTCAAAATAGTCCTAAATATAAAAGGCACACTATTATGCAGTGGATCTACTATTTTAACTGCGAAGAGGAAAAAAAAAATAAACAAGAGAAAAAAAAACCCAGCAACAAAAAAATCTCTTATTGCTACTTTCGATTCAATTTCTCTGTAATCATCAGCTCCAAGAGAATAAATACACCTTTTTTTTTTTTTTTTTTTCCCCCCAGGCTCAATTTTGAATTGTGTTCCATTTGCAAAGGAAAGTCATGTTGGAGTGCTTTACTTATTTCTTGTGATATGCCTTGAATACAATGATGTTATTGAGACATACATAAGCACAAAAAGGAAACATAGACATAGGTGACACAAGTACCAGGAAAAATCTCATTAAAACCTCACTTCAAAGGTTTAAATACTCTACCTAATCTTAGGACAAAACCAAACAAACAAAAAAAAAGACTGAGCCTGAACAAGAAGCAGTACAGCCATGAGGGGACCATGAGGGATAAGATTTCTAACTGCGAGAGGTAGGAGGGTAAAGTGATGCAAACTTTATTTCATTGCCTCACTACAATGAAATTGGCTCTAATTATGTTTCCTGAAAAAAAGGTTAGAGAAGCCTGGGGATTGTTTCAGGACATAGTTTAGTGGGCATAGTGGTGTTGGGTTACGGTTGGACTTGATGATCTTAAAAGTCTTCTCCAACCTAAACCATTCTATGATTCTATGATAAAATGGAGGCAAATAGAATAATAAACAAACAAACAAACCAACTCCGTTTCTTCAATCTTCACCTCTAGGTTGATTCACTACACTGCAGGCTCAATGAACTTAAATGGCTCACAAGGAATATTTCGTTACATTATAAGTCAGAGATGCCGTAAATTTATTTGGCTATTGGAATCATATGATGGGCAGTTTCAATGGTGTCACTTAGACTGAATTCCTAACTATGCAGTGCTTTTTTCTCCTTCTAACATCACAGAAAAGTCCCCCAAAATACTTATTCTCTCTCACATGCAGGTAGACAGATATTGATAAAAACTAAGTACAAAAGACTAATTTGGTACTTGACTGGAAACTTTGTCTCTGGGCACTTTTAGAGACATAAAACAACAAACAACAAAACATCCACAAATAAGTCAATTTCTAGATAATTGTCCATTGCTGGGAAAAGCATAGAAAGTGTTCCAAGAGCAATCAGTATGTCTCACAAAGACACTGAGAAAGGTCAGTTACTGTACCAGCCCACACTACCTACTTATAATTTCCTTTCTCCCTGTTGTTTAGGGATAACAGAGTAACAACTTACTTCTATGGAAAATTTTGCTGGAAAATAACCCAAAGAGAAACTACTGGACCCAAAGAAATATCACTGTATGGCTGATAAATTTTGATTAGAAGAATGATGAAAAAACAACATTGACTGTTCCAGAAAATATTTTTCTCGTATACCCTACATCTTGTCATTCAGCCTAACAACTTATAAATGCTTAGACCACGTGGAGGTGCATTTATTAAATACTGTTTCTGTCCAACTTGCAGAAGGCAAGCAATTAGAAAAGATAATGCATGCATATATTTTTTTAATTTCAAGTCATAAAAGAGGCGTTACTTTCCATTCGATACATGGCACTTCCTCTAATGATCGTCAAAAGTCTTTAACATAAGTTTTCAAAAGACCAGCTGTTTTCTTAACATTAAAATAGCTTGATATGAGCATTATAAGACAAACATACATCAAGCTCCAAGCGTACTTATATGTGTATACATACAAGCATATGCAAAGAATCTTCTCTGTGACCTGGGGATGTGCCATTCAGAATATATTTCTGATAGAATTCTTTTAGATTCGTCTTTAGAAACATTCATATATATTCCAAATATATTAGCTGAGCTGCATGATTCTATAACATAAGATATTTTTATCTTTAGTTGCAAATGAAAGAAAGACTGTCATTACAAAATCAACCTATTTAGTCAGTATTCTGACTAAATTCCAGATAGTGGAATCATTCGCAGAATCACAGCTTAAGCAAAGAGAAATACAAGTAATAGCTGTTGTACAAAGGTAATAGAAGATAAGCCAAGATATTCTGAAGGGCTATGTTGAATTCTAAGCCCTCACAGAGGCCAATTATCTCGACCTGTATACACTGTAGTATCAATTAAAACAAGCTGTGTACGTAAAGCGTTCATTGTTGGTAACTGACCTTCAAGACAAACCTTCTCACAGCACAAGAATCACCCGTCCTGCCCCGCAGGAGGCTGAGGAGGTGGGGCAGGGGCCAGCTTGGCTCAACAGGCAACTCCTGGCAGAGCTCTGACACAAAACAGAGACATAGGGAAGTGGAAGGACAGCCACACTATCCAGAAGGAATACTGCCCAGGGAGGGAAGTAGTTAAGAAAGTCCAAGGTCAGATGGAGATAAAACTGGCCAGGGGTGTGAAAAGCAATGAGAAGGGCTTTTATAGCTACAAGGACAAAGGAAGATAAAGGAAAAAGTAGGTCTGCTGCTGAATGGAACATGGCACCTAAAATCAAAGAAGAGGCTGAGGTACTCTGTGCTGCCTTCATCTCAACCTTTGCCATCACTGTCTCGCAGGCAGTTTGGGCAACTGACTGATGTCATTGCAAGGCCTCTATTTCATCAAAAAGTTGAGGGACTCAAGGGACATCTCCAATGCCTGGAAAAGGCAAATATTATGCTCGTCTTCAAAAGACTGAGGAAAGCTTGGTAAACTACACACCAGTCAGCCATGGCTTCTGTTCTCAGGAAGACCACAGTGCAATTTCTTCTGGAAACCATTTCCAGGTACATAAAGGACAAGAAGGTGACTGGAAACAGCCACATTGGACTTATCAAGTATAATTGTGCCTGACCAACCTGCCTGCCTTCTTTAATGAAATGACTGGCTCTGTGGATGTGGGAAAGGCAATGGATGCTACTTACTTTGGCTTTAGCAAAGCCACAGTCTCCCACGGTTGTGGTATCTTCATTCATGGAGATACTCAAAACTCAGTTGGACAAGGTCCCGTGCAGCTTGAACTAGCTTCTACATTGGCCCTGCTTTGAGCAGGATGACAAATTCAGTGAACCTCTCAGCATCTGCCTCCAACCTAAATTACCTTATGATTCTATAGTTTGTCCTGTCATCATAAATGTTCACACCACAAAAGTTAGCAACAAAACCAGAAGAAGCAATGTGAAGAACTTCGAAGTTAAAACTGCTAGTAGCAGAAGAAACAAGCTTTATCAATAGACAGACATTAGCCGTAACATAGGAGAAAAACAAACAGGAAGAAACAAGCCATCAATATTTAAAAAAAAAAAAAAAAATCTCAATTATACTGCAGTCATTTACCAAAATACTAAAAAAACTTAATGGGACCACTTAAAGAAAGCATGCAGGCATTACAATAGTCTGAACTGGACAAATTTAATAAATATGCATGCTCTAGGGAATATTTGGAAATGCTGTATATCCTCAGTCTCTTCTAATTGCTCCTGAATTCTTATCAGTAGCTATGACTTTTTTACAGTAAATTCCACAGATTAAATGAGTTTCAGTGTCTTTTTCCTTTTGGGAAACTTCTTACAAGTACCAAAATGTTGCAGAAAATATACATTCTTTTTATTAATTTTTGCATTGTATAAAAAAAAAAAAAAAAAAAAAAATCACTGTACTGTGAACTTTTAATGCTTGCCCTAGGCCTTCCTCAAGTGTCTGGAAAAAATTAAATCCCTAAACAAGAATCTTTATGTCACTAAAGTCTACAAGGTTCTGCTCTAGTGGATAAAATAAGTCAAGAAATTCTCAAAAGACCTAATTACAATTATTACTACTACTAATACTACTACCGTATATACCTGAACAAGTGAATTGACTGAAGCACAAATGATGCTAAGGAAAAGAAAGTGTCCCCTTAAGCTATGTAAGCCTCATATTTCACTTTTTTATATTGAAGCATTACTATTTAAATTAGTATACATCACACATACGGTCCAAGTTAATTTCCTTATTTAGTAACTTTTTTTTCCAAAAGAGGCTTAGAAGATAAAAGGACAGATAAAAATTTTAAAGACCATAGCATCAGATGGATATAATTACCTATTTAGACCAACACATAGCATTAGAACAATATCTTGGCAAATTATTTTTTCCACTTTCTAAAATTATAAAGCAATATAAGAAATTAGCCCTACTTTTCTGGAAACTCAGAAAGACTATTTGTGGTATGTCTTTTCTATTTTGAATGCAAGTTTAATATTCCAAACCAGAACATAGAAGTTGACAGTTCTGTCTTGATAAACAAGATTAATTTACAAAGACTTGGTCTTTGGGATAATTTTCCACTCTTGAAAAGCATTTTTTTGCAGTTTGTTATTATTAGGTAAAATGTAAATATCATGTGAATATCCTAAGAAGAACTGACCATACACAGATTTGTAGAAACTGCAAAAGCTGAAAGACCCCCAGTCACTGCAACACCTGCTGGATTGTGACTTTTGCTAGAAGTAACAGAAGTTAGTATTAATAATGACTTCCCGTTGACACAGAAGGCACTTCATGTCAATTAGGTAATGAGACATTAATGTCTTACAGTGCATTAATTTTTAAGTGTATTTGCACCACAAGATGAAGTGTTCCGATGAGATGTTATCAGAACATGACAATCTCATACCAAGGATTATAAGAACGTATGCGTGAGGTTATTGTGATCCTCAGTAACAAATGACCACTAGTTCATGACTACATAATGCCTACCAGAAGGAGGCCTTAATCTTGATTTGTCCATAGCTACTCCTCGTATCAAAATTTTAAAAAGAAGGAAAGTCCATTAAAACTGATTTAGTATATAAATTAAATACAAAAGACAGATTACGTTTGAAAAAAAAAAAGCAGACTAGTTACAATCTGCTGAAAATATACAAAACCTACTTGCTCAACATCAGATCTAGCAGAAGAAAAGGATTCAAATAGTGTTTTAACTGTGCCAAACACTTTCACAACAGCCTCTTCCCCGCCTATTAAATAATAACAATAATAATAAAATCAAGGCATGCCTGCTGTCTCCTTTGAGTACTGCTTAGTACTCAGAAGAAAGCAAGTATCTGTGCACTCATATATAAAGAGCAAAGTAAAAGAGATTGTGGCAAATAAAACCCAGATAATATTTCTCAGTATAAATGGTTAGGGTAGTTTATACAATTTACACTACTGTTCCATATCCATAGAGAAGTATTTGCAGAAGTAAGATGCATACATGTGTTTATAGCATTAAGCAGAGGATTATGTGTAAATAATAATTAACAGTAGTTTGCTAAGTCTCAATACCTTCATTACTCTGATTGGTATAGCTATTTCAGTGCTTAAAAACAAAGTTATAACTGTCCTAATCTTCGACAGTTTTCTAAAACAGTGAGAATTAGGTATCTAGAGCTTTGTTCTAAGTACAAATGAAGTGATTTCGTACTGAAGAAAAATTTATTCTCAATTCAAATTAAAATTCTTCTGTGACTAAATACACCACCTGAACAATCTAGATAGTGAAGCATGTGAACAAAGTATTTCACTAAATGTTCCTAGAACAGGACCTCACTTAAATGAGGTAAATAAGCAGATATTTGGGGGGTTGGGAGGAAAAAAATTCAGGCCAAATAAGAATCACCCCTTAAACACAGGCATCAGAGATGCACTGAAGCCTAAATCTAGACAGGCTATTATCACAAATACTTTTTATAAAATTCAGCCAAGACAAAAAAAAACCCAAACACCAAACAGCCAAAAAAAAAAAAAAAAAAAAAAGCGCAACCCTCCCCCAGTAAACCTGTAAGGTTTTTGGATTCTATAGACTTGCATTGCAAGGCTTGTACTTAGCCCTAAATGCCACTAACATAATCCTAGAAAGCTGTTTTGCAGAAAAGTGAAGGTCCTCATGGGAACTGGCTGAATCAGAGGCAGCGTTGTGGCCGTGCAGCAGAGAAGGTTGGATGCACACTGGGCTATGTAAAACTGTTACAAGGACATTAAAGGAAGTGATTCTTCTACTCTACTGGTACTTCCAAACCCACACCCAGAGTTTTGTGTCCAGGCTGGGCTCCTCCAGTATAAGACAGATACAGGTACACTGGAGTGAGTCCAGCAGATGATACCAAGATGAAGAGGAGGCTGGAGCATATGACACAAGTAGAAGATGAGAGAAATCAGTTTGTTCAGCTGTAAGAAGAGAAGGCTCTGCAAAGACCTAATTGCTATCTATGACATACTGGGAGGGTGTAGAGAAGACAGAACTAATTTTTCTCGTAGGTGAACGGTCATAGAACAAGAGGTGATGGACAAAAGTTGAAACATGGAAAATTTTATTCACTTATTTATTTTCCCACCACAAGTGTGAGCAAACACTGGAAAACGGACCCAGAGAAGTTGAAAAAGGCCCTGTGCAACCTGCTCTAACTTGATCTTGCTTTGAGCAAAAAGTTAAACTACTCAATCTCTGGAACTCCAACCAACATAGTTCCATGAATTTAGACATGGATACGCAGCAACACAGGTCTGATACTGTATGGAAAGTATAAAAACAAAAAGTTAATCAATTAACCCGGATTCTGTCTTTGCAGGTAGCGGAACTTAAATCATCATCAGATGCGTTGCATGTCCACATGTTTGAAATTTTGGCACCACAAGTCATGCAATGATTCCTTCATAACCAGTGCTTTTAAACTGAAATTTTTCGTCAGCTGCCCCTTTGTTCTTTAAGTTATCAAAATAATGGACACAGGTAAAACATTAACTGTTATAAACATACATCACATAACTGTTATTTTAAAGGCCAAAGGAAGAAATAACTATTGATTTCTATAGAACACAATGTTAATGTAGAACATATAAACTATTATACCTTGAAACTCAAGAGATTTGCCCCCTGTACAAAATTATACAGAAAAACCTCACAAAATTCCTCTATCCTTAACTAGCAATCAATCAATATAGATAAAACGTAGCCAGCTAGATTGTATTTCCTCTCCTTATCAAAATAGTTAGCAACACCCTATATCAGTTATACCCACGCAAAAACATTGAAAAGAACAAGTGTTACTGAAAGCATAATATGAAAACATGTATCATTAATACTACATCAAATAGTCCAAAGTTCATGACACTGAGAAAAGTCAATAGTCCAATTATTATCACTATAATTTCTTCAAGTCTAAAGTAGAGCTTTTTGCTGTGAAATGAAGATCTTTTACATATGATTTAGTAACACCCTCACCCCTGAATTCAACACTTCAGTCTTACAGAATTACTTATAGAAATTCATTCTAAAATTGAAACAATGACAATGTCATCTGTTCCTGGAACTGTGCTGTACACATAGTAATTTCTGCTTTTGGTTCATTCGGAAAGGCCACAAAAATATTCCAGCTTTGTTATTAGAAGAGTTATTGCACTTCCTATTTAATTTCTCCCATTTACTCACTTAAATCCTGAAATCCCAATTCACCTCCACCACCACCTCACCTCCATCTCTCCCCACCCGCCAGTATTACTTAGTCACTCCAAAGTAACACATGATTCTTTCATGCATATTCTCCCTAGAAAATCAATTTAAACGATTGAAGAGCAACAGGCCAGCAGCCAGGCCTTTAGGAAGTCAAAAGGAAGGAAAATAAAAGTGAACAATTGGATGTATTTCCATTCTCATATCCCTTCTAGAAAACATTTGCCCTGTAGTTCCTATCACCTTCACAGCAGTTTAAATACATAGTTGAGGACAGATTTTCATCACAATATTTGGATATTGCTAATCTGCAGTCTGTTTCAAGTAGTTACAATAGAGTAGGTTTCGAAATTCAGGTATCTGCATTTGAAAATGTAAGCCTTGGATTTATGAAAAAGCACATATACTGAAATATCTCATGACAACTATTCCTGTTCTTGACAAGTCTTCACACAGATGTGTTGGCATACTTACTGATTATAAAAGAATTGGTGATTTGCTTATGGAAAAAATGAATAATTTCAGCTATTTTAAAATAAATAGTTAAATATATTGTAGTAAAAGTTTTCTAATCAAGTACACTTGATATGAAAATTATGTTTTAAAGTAGTTATTCCTCCAGCACATAGAAACTGGAAGTCCTTATGATTACATGATAAACTAAGCCAGCTACTGGCAATAGACAGATCAGTGAGCCACAGCTGTATGGTAAACAGTGGTATTTCCAAGCGATGTTAATATTCTCTAGAGACACAGTGTGACATTCTAGGCATCTGTTTTCCCTGTACACTTCCTATGGTGCAGCTAATTATGGCTCCCAGACAGCCACTAGGAAAGATAACATTAAACCCATTAAAAAACTTGGCTGCTTAAAATGAAATTCTTCAATTCCTTCATAAAAAAGCCACACCCTGACATCAACCACACTAGATGACTGGAAATAGTAATATAAGCATCTAAGTGAACTTCATGAGTTCTGCCAGCAATACAGAGCTCATCTTGAAAGTCTCAGCCTTAGCATCACAGCATCAGTAAGGCATCAGTCAGATACTAACACAACATGAATGTACGCACGTCCATTCAGGTCTTGATTTTAACATTTTTTCAGTATCATGCCTATTTGTTGTGCGTCAACCAACAGGCAAGTTTTTTAAAAGTGGAAAAATATTTTCTAATTATCTGTATGTCTCAACCACATTGACAGTTGAGTTGGCAAGTTACAAACTGGAAGATTATAGTTATCATTGACCAACATCTAAATAATTCTGGAAACATTCATCCAATTTCCTGCCACAGAACAAAACAAAGTTAACTATAACACAAGAAATAGAGAGAAGAGGAAAAAATTAAAATAGGGAGTAAAAAGAAATAAAAACATGTATAAAGTTTTGCAGGCATTACTCACCAAAAACAGAGTTCTGAAGTTGCTCAGATCACCAAAGAATTCTTCTATGCTTATTACTTTGGGATCAAAGGTAAAGTATTCTCCCAAATTTTCATACAATTTATTCATGTTGTTGTGCATGTTGGACAATTTTTCATATGTTTCTCGGGCACTCTCAGCAAAGCTGTAAGGTTTTGTTAAGGAAAATGATTCAAATATAATCCAATGTAACAGTAAAAACCAAACAAGTAAAGGAAACTCAGTACAAAGGTTAGAACTGAAAAATTTGCTAGTGCTATCCTGCTTTCAAACAGGACATTTTTTTATATTTATGTTACACATCTGCAAGTTCATACCAACATAAGACAGTGGCACACTTTTCCATTAAATGATCTCTTTCCAATGCTGGTGATATGCCCTTAACAGACTATACAACTGACTTTATAATATTTCCAAATATCTTGGCCATTCTTCTTCTAATAAATGATTAATTGTGTAAAATACATTCTATGAAAAAAGACACAGAAAATTAGTTTGCTGTGAGAATCTGACTATCATGCCCCATTCTGTTCAAGTGATGTCACGTCCTCCGGACTCTGTAGATATTTTATATGTCAAATTTGCATTATGCATAACTACCAATGACAAAATTATATAGTATGACATCTAATTTCATTTGTCTTTTATTATAGATGAGTATTCTCTGGGGAATCTTTAACCTAGCCACACAGCTCAGCTCACACTTCAGGCTTCCTGTACTAGGTACACTCATTTGGGGTGCTCTCTCCTCTTAACTATGTAATTTCACAGAACTTATAGAGATGGAATATCGACCCACCTGCCCCAGTTAACTGACAAATGGCTTTGAAAAATTAATAGTAAAAAAGGCACCACAGAAGAACAGAAGTCTTTTTTTTTTTTTTTTTTTTCCCATTAGGAAGTATGAAAGTCTAGAAATGAAACTGAGATTGACTTCTATCCCAGCAGTCATCATTAAAAGTCATCATCCTTCTAAGTAGAAAAATGTGGCATTTTTCCCCCACTATATGAAAAAAAAACATTTTTAGAACAATTCATTTGCAAATACTGGAAGGATGCAAGCCACTGAGAGAAATATTAGTTTGCCTTGAAGCAAGTACGTTTCAGTCTGCTGTTTTCTTCTGTTGTGGTTGTTTATATCCAAAAAGATACAAAGTCACAAATCACTGCAAAAAACCAGCTAGTACACCATTAGCTAGTTCTGCTGATACTGAATTGTAGCTGATGAAAGTGTTGTGCTGTACATATCAAAACCCAGTAACAAAAGACACAAGTTATTCCCTGAACGACAAAAATCATGCAGCCTGGCTCCCTGTGGCTTTTACTTAGAATGACTCTCTTGCATGTGGATTCTGATCCCTAATAATGAGCAGAGCTCACGCTTCAACCCATCCCCATACTTGAGATGCTAATTTGAGACTCTGCCTAATATCACATTTCTAATTAATCAATATTTTTGAGATTCCTATCTCTGCAAAATAACAAACAACCCGGAAACCAGTAAGGGGACAGAGACAAATCATAAAAACCATTTATTTTTGAGATTACACTCAATCCAAAAAAAGGTTCTTCAGAAAATAGTCAACAAATTGCAGAATAAAGGAAGGAAATTCTGGTGGATACTCTATTCATAACACTTCCCTAGTGTTTAGATACTGTTAAGTACTTAAAAGGCAGTCATTTCACACGCTACATGCAAGCGGAACAAAGCTGAAAATATCTTACATTGGAATGAGGCCTAATATTTCACCTGGATTCTCCTGCTCCATCTGATGGGAAGGTATGTAAATAGTAATTTAAAAGCTGGTTCTTCAAAGTATGATCAAAAACTTTATATAATATAAATTTTCCTCCTACGAATCCTCCCTTCATTAAAGCCTCAGTAGTAGCATAAAAAGAAAGCTACATTCGTTAGCTTATAATGTTCATTTAGAATGGCAAAAAGTAGAAACCAACAGTGTGATGGATCTTAATATATAAATATCAAGATTTTGAAACAGTAATATCTACCTATATGGTTTCATACCAATGTCAACCCAGTAGTACTACCTATATTTTCAGTTTATTGAAATGAAGTTTAACATGCTTGGTTAGAATTTCAAGCTTGGGACTGTTGAATCGGTCACCTTAATACAACACAAACTTGGTATAATTCAGTCTTCAATGACATTTAACTGTACAAAAGGAAATTAAAGTTTAATGGCAAGAATACATTAAATAGGTAATAATGGCACATTGCTGAATTATTGAGCACAGTCTAAAAATTTTAGAAAAACATGAATTGCCTTAGAGTCAGCAGACTACTGTCTTGAACAACTCACCAAAAATACTAGGAAAAAGAAATACAAAGGTATATAGTTATACAAATTCTATCTGTGGTTCCTTTAAAAACAACCTCATATAAAGTAATATAAACCCAAATTAATATACTAAAAATGACTGAACGGTCTGAAAGAAAAGAAAAAAAAAACCCTCAAATGTTCTAGATCTGAAATTAATTCTTTGAGACAAAGCTCCCAGAGTCAAATTCTCCTTTCAGGTTGCACATTCAAAATGAGAAATAACAACAGTAAGCACTAAAAAGAAAAAAAAACCAATACTGCTACTGAAACTAGAAGATACTTTAAAGTAACACTGTAGAAACATATACTGTAATTTCAACATTATTATTTTTTATCTAATAATTACCAAACTGCAAATAAGAAATACCATTAACAGACGGCTTGTAAGACAAAAGAATGTCGGTAAGATGGATGAATACGATGAGCAAAGAGGGAACAGAGTATTTTGTCTAGACTTAATTTTGAAGAAAACAAGTCAGTACTGCAGAGGCAATAGTTTCCAGTCATATACCATGTCATATTAACAAAGTTACTTTGTCACACTCTATATGCTTCATACAATCTTCATACTTATAAAATATTAGTAACTTGAAACATCTCTTTGAAATGTAGTACTTCAAGTCATTGCAAAGACTTAGTCAACACGATAATTCTAGAGAAGCAAAGCCATACTTGCCTACACTGTTTCATGAAAAAACATTATTGAAAAAACTAAGCTATCAAAACTTTGCATAATAGAAATATTTAATTCCAAAAGTTTTCACTAAAATAGATTGAAGCTTTAATGAGTGCTCATTTGAAAACTGTAAACAAGGTTTCACTCTTACTATTCTGAACCAAAACAAAAATCATAGAAATATTAAGTGTAAAGATGCTTGTTCAACTAAGAAAAATTACTTTATTCACAAGGTTTTTTCGCATGTTTTTTTTAGTTTCTTTTATAACCATAAGAAAAGTCGAAGCCAAGACTATACTGTAAATATTTGAAAAATTAAAAAAACAAAACAAAACAAAACAAAAAACCAACCAACCAACAAAACAAACAAACAAAAACCCAAACAGAAGAAAAAGCAAGCCAACAAAACAAACTCACTTGGAAACATTTTTCCATCCTCAGTATCATCCATACCTGTCTCCCCAAGTTCCACATAAACCAAGAAAAATGGGTTTGTAAATCTGAATATACAGAGTTATTGCTTTACTAAGATTAGGAAATACACCACTGCAATGATAACAGAACGATATCTAATTACCATCTAGGCAACTTTGTACAAAGAATCATTACTGAAGTTTTTAAATACTTATTTCAGTGGTTACTAGGTAAAGGAATGTTTATGCGCTTTAATCCATTTCCTTTTTTCATTTCACTACTGCAGAAGGCAACTACACAAAACTACTCTGAGATTTTTCAGGTTTGAATTTTTGAAGAAGTGTTATTTCAGTTTAAAATTTACAGGTGTCTTCTGAAAGTGCTATCCTATTTCATTGGTTTTAACGCATCACCCTGAGATTAATAAATAAATAAATAAATCACTGTGCAGTAGCTGGTACCACAAAGTTAACAATATATGCTTTACCATGCAATCCAGTAAAATCTTCTACACACCATGTCTGTAAAGAACTCTAATAAAAATTAAAATGAAAACAAATAACAAAAGAAAACTTCATGTCTTTTTAAATTAAAGAGATACAGGTAAATGCAGACCATTAAATTCCTTTATCTTTATTGCTTTATTAACTTGTATTGCCAAATTTCAGTTATCTATTAATTCTCCTTTTTCCTGTCTCTTCGTGCTTTTAAAAAAGAGGCTGGGAAACCTCCATGCCTTTTTTTCTTTTTTTTTTTTTTTTTAAAAGGATTTTGTTTATATGTCTGCATTACAGCTGCCAACTTAAGCTTCCAACCACTTTTGTGGTATGCTTGACAAGGACCACTACCAGGAAAGGAAAAAAAAATGTTTAGACACCGAGACAGATAAGGATTTCTGCAGTAAGAACATTAAGTGTAACGTCAGTATCAGAACACAGGTAAATATTAGTACGGCTGTATAAAGCCAGCTGTAACGACTGAAAATATCTTTTCTGTAAATCAATTATTTTTTACACTTTGTAATATGACCAGTTGACTACAGTTTGCTGGCACTTCAGAGCAATGCCTAAATTAATTCACTTAATTAAGCAAGCAATGGATACAAAGGTTACCACAACACTATGCTACCACATTATGTTAAAGAACCACTGATTACCATCAATAGTAAATGAAATTCTTTATGTCTGTATTAGAACCACTACCATGGTACTTCCATGCTTTCTACTAGTTTCTTCCATGTAAACAGATGAGAAAAAACATCAGAGAAATCAAGGTTAAATACCTCACATCAGCTGGCGGGAAAGTCATCACCTCTACCATAACATCTGCTATGAATTTCACATCAATATATCAGTAACTTGAATAATAGTTACTAAAGTACCTGAACACACAAAAAACTCACCCAAAGGCAACACCTATTACTGTCACTATTTACAAAGAAAATAAAAGCCAACATCGACAGCTTGGCATTCATCAACAATAAATCTGTCACAGTAGAAAGAACATTGGTAATTTAACTATAATTATAAAAAAATGCACTGGTGTTCCAGCAATTAAGGAGGCCTCTCTCCAGGGCATATAGTCGCTATAAAAATGGAATTTAAGGGATGTTCACCACAGGTCTAACATTAAAATAAAGAAACCAAAGAGTTTATGTCTTTGATACCTCCAGAAGAAGAAAGAATGCACTGCAAAAAAAAAAGAAGATACCTGCCAGAAACTTCTTAACACTTTCCAGAAGCATTTCAGAGACTGAATAGAAGGTTTTTTGACACTACTGGTTACAGGAAGCTGAAAACAGGTGAAAGCAGCATTCCATTGGGAGAGTTTTTCATGTAATGCTTGATTCTCAAAAGTGTGCTGACACAAAAAAATTCATTTAAGAAAAGAAGGCAGCTGGCATTATGCTACAGATGGATTAACTCCTACTAGAGAGCAAAAACACAAGGACAAAAGAAAATAAAAGCCCAATGGGACTAGAGATGTAAGATGTTCTCATTTGTAAAAATATTCAACCTAAAGGGAAAGAACCAGTTTATTTAGCATATTATATAAATGAGCACTGTAATGATGAGGTAAAAAAAAAAAAAAAAAAAAAAAAATCAGCCTGGGATTTTCCAGGAGTCTGGAAGGCAAAGCTACCTGAACTTTATTTATTTAAATATCTGGTCTACTTATTTTTCAGTTACCTTCGGTTTCACTGAATGTATCAAGGTTTCTTATCCTACTATACACACTGATCCTAATACTCATTACAGGCAGAAACTGTTCTCAAAAGACAGCACGGCATCACTCAAAAGACAGAAACATGGCTTCATCATAAATGTCCATATGATTTCTTTTAAATTTGTCCAGTCTTTCCAGGTGGATTTCTAACTGTTTGATTCTACAGTTAGATTTTATATGACATACTGGTTTTTGATAAAAATTATAGTCAATCATAATTTGTAATTTACAATAGGAAAACTGGTAATCCATTGACTATTTCCAATGTAAATAACATTTTTCCTTAAAAAAATGCTTTTTTTAAAAATATGCAGTGTTTCATTTGTTAGCTTTAAGTTGCAGTTTGATAAACCTGCATTGCAGAGTGCAAAACGTCCATGAACTATGTATCATTACGCAATGATAAAGCTCTGAGCCTTCATAATCCTAAATACTGCAAGACTCAATATATATATGTCTATGTGTATTCTTTCATGCTTTCCTAAGTTATAATTTGAAATAATTTATTATTCTGTTAGCTATTCCAAACTCTTGAGTGCTCATTTACTGTTCTGAAAATTGACAATTTCCATCAGAATGTTCTGTGTCTTAGATAACACAGTTTAATTAAAACTGGCTTATTAAAATTTCCATGAGAAATTATATGTTTAAATGTTTCTCTACTGTCCTAGGCAGAAATATGGAATTAACGTCAGCAGTACTTGAAGCAGGAGGGAATGCAGCCACATATCGTAATGCCACTTTATTATTCTGGAGATCACATACACACTACAACTCTTTAAAGGGACAGATACGCCTGGAATATCTAAAACAAATAACATAATTGTTGATGTTTTGATAAAATTAAAACTTTGTTATTAATCCAATGCAGACTACGTACATTTTAACAGTATAAAACCAGTGTGTTATCCTTCCTGTGTATTCTTCTATTTTGAAGAAATAGAAGTTAGTTTTACTTCCATTAACTAATTGTCAGTCAGCTCAATCCATAGCATGTTATTGCAGACACTGCGGGAAAAATAAATAAATGTGCTGAAAAACTGCCTGTTCAAAAACCTTGGAGCCTGAAATGACATAGTTGGGGGAGAATTAATTAGGCAGAAAGAATTATGTAAATAATCACACAACAGCTGATTTTTGTTTGTATGCCTTTATGATATATTAGATAAAGCATACAAGAATGGGATTAAAAAACATTTGTGACACCACTCATCATAAATGTTGCATTTTACTAATATCAATGTGTGTACCACCAGATCTGCTTGCAAATTAACCTTATTCATAGGTGGCTCTTGACATCCTCAGCAGTAAGAAATTAGCAACAGAAGGAAATTACGTGTACAGTAGAGCAGGCAAGAAATCGGAAAACAATTAGAAGATCTGCTTCTACAGAGGGATCTGTCTGCATTTTACCTAAGGGTACTATAATGGAAATTCACAACCTAATGCATATTTGGCCTTCTGTTTTTCTGAGTCTGAATCAAGTATTGAGTAACAGCTAAGCTGAGCTTAAATGGGTGACTGAGCACTGGAACAGGTTGTGCAGAGGGGTTATGGAATTTCGGAGTACTCAAAAGCCATCTGGACGCAGTTCTGTAAACCTGCTCTAGATGGCCCTACTTGAGCAGGGGGGTTGGACTAGTTCAGCTCCAGAGGTCCCTCCCAACCTCAACCATTCTGTCATTCTGGGAAATCCAAGTGAACAAGACTTGGCTTACTCTGTTTATACATAATTTCAACTTCAAAATATAACACCTCAAATAATTTCTTTCCCTCTAAGCTAGATATATAATGAAACTTCATCCCATTAAAAAAAAAAAAAAATCCCAAATTTACAAATAAGTTATACACACTGTACATGACCCAAAAATAGCTTTTCCCACTCCAAGCATGCTAAAATTAAATCAGATTATGAGAACTGCTAAAGAGAAATATGAAACACTAAGAACAACCCAGTTGTCGGAATCCTCACTATGAACTATTAACATCCAGTTTTAAAACCACCTTGCTGAATAGGTCTTTATTTCAGCAAATCAAATGGTGTTTACTATTTAAACTTGGTTTCTAATAAAATGAATTATTCTCATCATCATCATCATAATTTCACAAGACATTAACAATTCAGCTAAAGCAAGTATAAGGACCAAATAATTGAGTTTATTTATCTGCACTTGGTCTGATTTAGCTTCCTATCTGTACTTAAGCCAACTCTTTTCCCAACTTTACAAAAAAGAACCAAACCCATGCTTCAAACTCATTCGATAAAATAACGCAATCGCTTGGCATGATCACCTGAAATTAAAACCGTAAGTAGACTGCTTGCTAATCTGTTGCCATACACTGCTCATAGAGCAAAACACACACACACACACACCCACCCCCAGGTACACTTAACTACTACTAGTATTAAAGAAACACACTTCAACAAGAACACAAATAATTCTGTAATGATTTTCAAACAACTATCACTAAGTATGAAAACTTACTAAAAATATTTCAACCATACAAACTGCATTCTGTCATTTCAAAACTTGGATACCATTTCAGAGCAGGATTGTGGATCAAGGAACTTCCATACTAGGCTAAAAATATGTTTGATATAGCTAGAAGAGAAAGTTTGATTCAATAGTGTCATCATCTTTAATGAAGGATGTACCAGTGCTCTTAGTTTCTAATCTCCAAGCTCATTCATAATAGAGCATTATTTGAATTGAACTGGAGAAACACAAACAGAACTTATTAGCTGAAGATGGAAATTCAGCTTTAATAACAGTAAGTCATTTACACTGATAGCTTTATTTTCACCTGCTATCAGTATGTAAACAGATGCTAACAATTTTATCATTCACATTACATACATAATGTATCTCTGTGACTACACAGAAGACAAGACTTCTGGAGCATACACAGATAATTATGAATCACAACTATATACATAATAAAAAAAACAAACCCAAAAAACCCAAACAAACAAAAGCACAGAAAAAAAAATATGCGGAAATCTTCACTACAATACACTTCATCTATCCAAATTAGAACCCAGAGAAACCAAGACCCATAGAAGGAGCCCCATTTAATATGTTTACACAAAATCATGTACTTCTGAAGGGCTTAAAGATTCACTAAGAAAAATACCTGTAAAAAGCTCAGTGTGAGAATTTCTTCTCATTACAAAGCAAATGACCTCATCATTTAGCATTTGACAGAAGAGCTCAGAAAAAAAACCCAACTACCCAAAACACAAAAGAACAGTTGCTTCTCAGTTATCACACAGCAAAGATGCCTACTCCTCTCCCTGGCCTTCATTACCTTAGTACTTGAAGAAGTCATTAACTATCAGAATTATTTAATATAACTGCATTCACTGTGTACAGACACTATTTCAGTGTTTGTGTTCATGAAAATGAAGCACAGAAAAATCATAACCATCTGATAACAACACTAGCTGTGACCTGCTCCTTCTCCCTCAATTGCAGAATCATGCTTAAGTTCATGTTAATTAAGATGAGGCTTTCTGACTGTTACCGAGGCACGCACAATCAAACGCAACAGGCGTTAAAGTTCAGATTTATTCTTCAGTAGAAAGTCAGTTAGAACTCTGGTAACATTTGTAAACCACAAACTCAATGATGTAAAGGGAATTTAACACTACGCAGCCGACTTGAGAATTCTTAAGATTTAAAATGATGACTCTAAATGCACGTATCACTCACCTAAAAGATGAGGGCTCTCTCCCTCGAGGAGTTTCCTCGGGCAGCGTCCCATCCCGACCTAAGGGGGAGTCCCCAACTGCAGCCCCGCTGCTCCGAGGAAGACCGATTCCCAAAATGCCCTCCAGTGGGACCCCTTTTATACCCTTGTCGAATCTGACCCGTGGTCATATAATACCTCTTGCCCAAAAGGTCACTTCAGTGTACCCGGCACATCTCTGTTGGTCAGTTCAATTTTCAACCTGCGGCCTCTTGAGTTTGGGGTTTTTTTTCTCCTCTCCTCCCTCTGTCGGGGCGGGGAGGGGAGGTGTGTGTGTACTGCCACACTGACTCGTCCCTAAATGGCCATAAAAGTTTCATCTTCATAAACACTAGAAAAATCTGTCAATGTTTACTTACTCCTAGCTCTAAGCAATCATATCAATTCCTAATTTTCATGCATTCAAACTTCTCAATAATGAAAAGATTATTTCCATTGATTCTACATACACTACTTTACTATGCACAAGAGAAAGCTTATGTCAACATAATTTCAACACTGCCTTTTTTATTTATACTTCTGTTAATCAGGATGCAAAGATCAGCGCTCATTTCTCTAAAGTCCCATAGGAACTCTCTAGACAAAACCTGATAAACAAGAGCCTATTTTATAAAATATTCAGTCCAAGGAACAAAGCTCCACAGGCTGTTTCTTAAATTGGTTTATATTGGAAAAGTCTGTTCAAAGACTTATGATGCTGATTTAGGAATTTCCTGTGGTAGCATGAAGAAGAAAACTTTACAAGTAAATAAGAGCACTTGGCTCCTCAAACAGAACACATAAAAGGCAGCATTTCTAAAGCCACAGGCTAGAGAGGAAGGAAGATCTTGTCTATCTTAAATAAAAATACTTAAAAAAAAATTTAAGAACTCCAAAATTAGAGCTAGGTATTAACCTAAATTAACTTAAAAACACTGTCGTTGCCCCACCCCAAGAAAAAGACAGTTGATGACCTTGGAATTTATGGGTTTTTTTCCATAACTGTAACAGGAAAATAATCCCCAAAGCCCACACTCCCATTTCTAACAGAAGACAGAAAGATCAAAACAGTTTCTAAAAGCTCTAGAACTCCTGAAAGCATAACAAACCTTTCATCCTGACAAAAACAAAGCTTTATTTCCACTGATGAAGTCACCAGAACTTTGAAACTGCTTCTGCAAAAACACGCTGAGAGGCATTGAATTTACTGACACTGCCTGACAGGTGAAAAACATCCTTTTAAAAGAATGGCAAAATGCCATTCGTGAATGGAAGAGGTGGACTATTTAGCTTCATTTGTTCTGAAATGGAAGTTGTGAGAACTGTTAAAACTAAGGAAAAGGAAGATTATACCAGACGAAGAATGAAATAGATAGATACAGGTATAGATATAATTTCACACCCAGCGTATAGGGGTTACATATTTTATGATCTTCCCTCAGAGCTGTTAAGCCTTTTTAGACCTACAGGACGTACTTCAACGTGACGACGGCACGAAG
The DNA here is from genome assembly GCA_025311575.1 of Elanoides forficatus. Lineage (NCBI taxonomy): Eukaryota > Metazoa > Chordata > Aves > Accipitriformes > Accipitridae > Elanoides > Elanoides forficatus. The sequence goes on from JAOBAS010000036.1 coordinate 17,997,765, forward strand.
AGGGGGTAACTGATGGGAGTGCTAGAACAATGGATACTGGATGACAGTACAGGAGAATGGCAAAAAGAGTCTTCTAAAATTACAGAAGAATGTAAAGAATTCTCCAGTTTATTATTCCATCTTGGTAATGCTTTACAAGTTATTCTCCTATACTTGTACAAAATACATAGATCTTTACTTAGATCCTTCAAAGTCATGGATCACATTTTTTCCTGGAATCGCATACTAAGAAGTCTGAAAAGTAGTCACTCCCTATATACTTGATGTGGGTGCTTTTCCAGCACCTTTTATGACAGGAATCATCTAGTTCTTAACTCAATTCTCATTTGTGATATTTTGGTTTAAAAATAATTTGAAACAATATGAAGAGTGATATTTGTAGCTTTTTCAAATTCAAATCTCTCTCATTTTTTTGTGGTGGCAAACAATTAGTTATAATCACTACTCATGCATTAATTAGAAAGCAACACAGAAGACATGATAGTCAAGAATATATCAAACAAAAAATGCTGCAAGAGTAATGGATTTCTAGCATACCTTCCCTGGAGAACAATTAGACAAAAAACTGTTTAGATGAATAAAAACAAGAAAGAAAACAACTAAAATGCAGCTAGTACAAACAAAATGATTCTGCAAAATTTGTTTTGCATATTATATTCAAATTAATTAAATGCGATTGTTTCAAATAAAGCATTGACAAACCATGTTCTAACAACAATTAAAAAAATTAGACGTTGATACGTATTGCAGCAAAGCCATAGTAAGGTAGCCACTCCTAGATATATTACATTAGCTTTGGAACACACAATGAGATGCCTTAAACAATAATTACAGCTTTGTGTGCCCTAAATCTTTCAGAGAAACTGCAACCACATTCATTTTCTCTTTGATCATGCAGTTTTTCCTCACTTCATCTGGATTTAATTAAGAGAGGCATATTTGCCTCTCAGTTGCCTGTCAGTTGTACCCTATTTTAACAAGCTTCAATCAGTAGATCTGATGGTTACTTCATCCAGATAGAGTTTTTTGGTAAAGTGTGGGGAAGGAAGAGAGAAGTCAGTCCTTATATTTCTAGGTTTCCTTTAATGCAGCAATGTCAAAACTCCTCATTTTCTTGTTTTTAGAAATCTGAAGAAGTTCAGATCATATATTTCAAGAGCTCAGATGTTCAAAATCAAGGAGGAAAAGGAATGATTTTACATAATCTGACAAAAAAAAAGCATAGAATAAATTTATTCAAATTGAGATTTATTTGGTGCACACAACTGTTGTAATGAAGTGTTCACAAATTAAAGTGCAGAACATGAGAGTGAAAGACTGCACTCTAAAAATGAGTCTATTTTGCACCTAAATAGTATTTTGGATACCAGTTGCATACTTAAAACCACACATCATGTATTATTTGAGTAAAATGGTGCATGTCCTTTCCCTCCTCTTTTCTCTCCAGATATTAATACCAAAAAGATGTAACCTAATTTCTAGGGCAATTTTTTGCTAGGAACTCATCACCGTATGCACACAAATAGCCTTGCCCCAAATGACTGGGATTAAAACAAAGAAAAGTCAGGAAAGTGAAGTAATCCTTCAAATTCCTATCTTGGACAACAAACACTTAAGTATATTTCTTAAACAAATGTTGTGGTCAGACAGAAAAGCAAAAGGCATAATCACAGGGCAATCAGGATCTGAAATGAAAGTTTTCTATATGCAAACACACCGCTTCAAAAAGCAAACAAACAAACAAACAAAACCCCAAACAACAAAACAACCCCAAACAAACAAGTACACTTTCTTGATGACATCCTTCCCCTCTAAAAAGGTTTGGTGGGTTTTTTTAATTTCTTTTTCTTTTCAGGGAGTGGAAAGAGATAGAGGGCAAAAGCAGTTCCATCAACATGAAAATTTTTGATAAAGCAATGTCTCATGACAGTTTGATTTTGATATCTAACGCTGCAGCTCCAGGGATTTATGAAGTCCGCTCTCCTTTTAATTTCCGATTTTAAAATAAGCATACAGCAATTAGAAAATGGATCTCTAATGAGTTATCATACTAGCAGTGCACAATTCCTTACAAAAATATATTTCAGTGATCTAGACAACCTGGTTTAATATAAATTTAAGGATGAAAGCACAATTTCCCTCAGGCAATTATTCACAATCAAGAAGCCTTTAGATTTCCATGTATTTAAGTAGATTTTTGTTGATAGAATTTTATTCTTTAGAGTCTCCTAAACAAGCAGGTTTTTCTTCCTAAGTAATTTTTCGCGTGTCTGTGTAGATTACTGTCAAAAAATTCTTCTCTCACTAGTTAGCAACATATACTCTAAAAATGCATTTCAGCAACCTTTTTATACTTTCCTCCTTTCTTGTATAAAACCCTCTCTCAATCTTACACAGTAGTAGCTTTAAAGCACAATTCTAGATGCAGTCTTCAAGGTGCAGAATAGCATGGAGCTCCCTCATGTGGTAAATCCACATAATCTCAGAGATTAAACAAAAAATCCAACACAAATCCATAGTCAAATGTCTGGACGTAGACAACCTACAAAAGTTTGTACTATACACTTCAGAGAAAATATGTTTTTCAATAAATAAAAATTAGAAAAATAAGGTATTTGAAGTTCTTAATCGCCCCACAGCTCCCTGTGGCATATCATTACGCTTCCACATGTGTAACATTTGTCCAGTTTCTTCCTTTATTCATACTATAATGGAACCTACAGATGGTTTGTACACTCCTGTTCACAGGATTTATAGTATAGCCCAATATGAAAGAAATCAATATAATCTTATGTCCTGCCACATCAGGGCTTTCCTTCTTAAAAAGAAATTAAGATCTGAAGGTAGAAATATACTGTCAGAAATAAAATTGATTATCTGCTTTGTATAACACCATTTTCACTTACAATATTAATCAGTTCTTGGATTTTTAAATATTAACTTTATGAAAACAGTACCTTACTCCAGACCAGTTAAAATTCAAAGGATCATTTTCCAAAGGAATTTATCATTTCTTTCACTGATACCAAATAGTTGTAAGAAAAATTAATATTATGCATTAAAACATGACACATTATTAGAGGATTTTCAAGTTCAATCTAAGTAATGATGATACCTATATAATCCTACAGTTATCACCTGGAATACCATGGGCATTTTCAGTTTGTTTTAAGAAAGATGAATCAAATAATAAAAAATAAAGAAAGGAAAGAATGTATTGTAATAAAAAAAGTGGAAAGCTCTTTAAAAAAGTGTTGTGTGTTGTATCTGGCAGAACAACATTTTGCAGATGATTCAATTCTTTCTGCATGCATCTGAATCAAGGGGAAAACAAGAAGGAAGAGAAGAACCCTTTAAAGAGCAACAATAAGGTAACAAAAAATGAGTGTCAATTGACTGAAAATCCAGATGAACTAGATAAATTCACCATCTGGGAAGAAAAGTCCTTCAAAAATGCTTCTAATCGACTTAACTGAGGGCAAACAAGCACAAAGGTTTAATTTAATTCACAGGTTGAATAGTTTTATGACAAATCATACGATTTTTCATGAAGAAAGACGAGTTACTAACACTTCTCTCTCATATTTTTGGCTCTATATGCTTCTCCTTTTGCTCTCCTCCCCTCCAGGCCCAGTCACTTATCTTTGTGTGATACCCCCGCTCCAAACTGACAGCCTACTTTCAACTTCGTGTAAAACAATTTGCAAACTTCCCCAATTTCTTTCATATATAGTATCTACATAAACATAACAAACACCCCCAAGTCCACACACTTAAAATGCCATCTCTACGCAACAAAATAAAGAACATACCCTTAGCAAAATTCAAATTAATTAATTTTCCTCTGTGAGGTACTGTGAACATATAATCTATACTGCATTTCCAACTGTGTTTGCTTCTTGGTTTTTTACCTTATAAAAAAGAAAAGGTAGTATACAATTTCTCTTACCAATGAACTATATCCTCATGAATGTACGTGTCCACTGCTGTTTTTCTCAAATACAGTATCACATACTTTTGCAGAGTTATTCTCATGCTATAAGGTCCTGATTCCTGATTACTCTCCCCGGGCCTTTTGGTATTTCTCTCCCTTGTGTTTGCACTATTTACTGATTCATTAACCAAGAATTTCACTGATAAGCTCTTTGCCTTTTGTTACCGGCTCTTCCTGAAGCTGTTCCGTAAAAGTGGACTTCACCCGAGTCTCTGAAGAACCTGACCAATACCTTACTCTACATTGCTACTTATCCGCATCCTTTGTTTATGCCCTTAAGGCAGTCTGTAGTCTGTGAGGGTGATCTTGCCTCAAATCAACAGTTTTCATATAACTGGTCAAGCGCTGAAATAATGATTTACTAATCTCTCTGTTGGCTTGTATCATATTTTGTTCATAAAAGAATGGAATATCTCATGATCAATTATGCAGGCCTGTGTAGAATTCCTTTTTCAACATGGAACATGAAGATATTAAAATACAGGAATATAAAAAAGGGAAGAAGCCAGGTACCAAGCAAAAGCACAGCAAAGTATCATAAAAAACTCATACTAGGACAAAAATAAACATCTGGAATATTGCCAGATTAGACCTGACCAATTTTAAATTTTCCAAATTCTATTTCACCAAGTAACACACAGACTGTATCTAATTAAATTAACATGAAATATCTGAACAGTATCTTTTATTCGATGGTAGGTAATAAAAACAGACTAACAATTCTTTTGATGCGTAGTGCAACCACAGAGGAAAATACAGAATTTCAGCATAACTTAAGGAAAATTTCATACTTGTGTGATTAAAAAACAAACAAACAAAAAAAAAACCCCACCAAAAAAAAAAACCAAACCCACAACACAAAACCACCCACATGTATTCCAGAAAGCTTCATTATGCCTCATTAAAGCTGAGAAAGAGAGGAAGTAAGCCAAAGATGGCTTTAGAGTTGCAACCGATAGTGTGTTTGCTCTGGTTCAGGATGAAACTGCTATTCAACATACCCCACAAGAATCCCTTACAATTGCACACTGACAGATTTAATGTACAAGACAGACTGACAGTTTTTTCCACCACTATTTGTCACATATCTCTTAGCATCACGTTTACTCAGAGGAAATAAAGCAGAGGGCATAAAAATGAAGGCTAAAACTATGCTAAAACCTCCTTCATTCCTCAACCCTCTTCTGTCAAAGAAACAGTTCAAGGAAAATACACTTAATGTTATACCATCTCTCGAGTAGGAAAACTGGACTTGACCAAGCAGTAAGATACCAAAGGTTTTTTTCTACAAGGTTAAACTCATCTTTAATTGGAAAGTGTTTCTAATTCTGCAAGGGTTGCAGCTTAGTAACCATGGATGCTCAAAGCACATTAGTAGATGAAAGAAAACAAAGTTTGATTTTAAATGGCTAGTATTAAAAGCTGTATAGCAATTTTGAAATTGTAAAATATAATACTTCCTAGAACTCCCACAAGGATTCTAACAGTATTATGGCAAATTGATTCATTTTTCCACTGGAAAAAAAAAAAAAAAGTTGTTTATTTGGGAAAACAACCAGCAACACCACCATTTACTGTATTAAATAACAAACCATACCCAACTGGTTTTCAGTCAGGACCAGAAAAGGAGACTCATTCTTTTAGGATAGTAAAATAACTTGCCTTGTTTTAACAATATGTCTTTATAAGTTAACTTTGTAAAAAGATTCACAGCTTTCATTTGCTACATATTACAGCAAACACAATGGGAAAATGTGTTGCAGGTCTAGAATATTTACACGCAACAAAACCAGTATATTTAGCCTTGTCTTAATTCAGTGATGTCTACTGACCTTCATGACAAGTATCTAGTCATACAAAATGTGACACCAGTCATACAAACATTTCAAAGCAATTTTAGTGGGGGATTAATTTTTTTTCAGGGTGAAGAATTAGATAAGTGAAAGGATTAGTAAATGCCACAAGGCCATACTGACATTTCTCAGTGGAAATGAAATTGAATAGCAACAGTTACATCATGACCATCACTGAACAAAATGATCTCCTAAAAAAACCAACCAACCCCAAACCAAAAACTACAGCTTCTGGGATTGTTTCTGTGAGTGCTGCTGTGCTGCTCAGGACTGAGATCTTCAGAATGCGTTTCTGTTATTGTGCCTTCCAATTGCAGTAAGTCCTGGCCGTATTTCTGACCTGCTGATTATCTAATTTTTAAACTGGCACCTATAAAAAGGCTAGTCTGCTCAAGCAGATCATTTTATATGCTGGGGAGACATACTCTCTAAAGACTAAGTAAACTACTTAAGTAAATTTCAGCTCAACATCAAATAGCAGGTTTCCCCCCCTCCCAGCTTAATACTGTCAATTGAATATCCATAACTAAATGTAATACAAATTGCCTGTGATCTGATTTAGATCTTAGCAGGGTCAGTTCTTAACAGGATTCACACTGCTGAGGTGCTGTGAGCTTGAACAACTAGCAATGCAAAAATGGAAAAAGAAAACACTGTTTATTCATTGATGCCCTGAATTTCGTAAAAAAGATGCTAGCTTGGAAAAGTAGATTATACATATGTACTAATTCTTCCTATCTTCTATCACAGTGCTTTCAGAAGTGGGATTTTCTGCTTATGCTGATGAAATACGTCAGACCTTCAGATATACTTCTACGAATTACAAGCACGATCAGTTTAAATCAAGTGTGTCTTGGTTGCTTTAGTATACCCATCTAAATACAATGCGAGTGTTCAAAGATAAAAGGTTTCTAAATGCAACCTCTCATAAAATGATATCCTGTTGAATTCCTTTTCAAAAGCGCATTTTAGTGATTCTTTTCTTGCATTTGGGGCAACACAAAATAATGCAAATTTGGGGCATACCCATTTGGTGGCTTTCAGTCAAGCAACTCACTGAAATCTCAAATCTGATACTTTAGTCACAAATTTAGCTTTCTTAGAGGTACCTGAACTTAGAATAGAGCATCCTGGATGCAAAATCTAATGCACTCGAACCACGTGATTTTTTTTTTTCTTTGCTCATCATGTCAATCAACTATGCAAATTTGGGTAAAAAGCCTACAGAATATGTAGTAGAAGGTGGAAGTTCTTAAGAGCACTTTAGTATCTCATTAACAATGAATTCAAATTGACTCAAGTCTGTAGTAGGGGGGAAAATGGTATTCCTAGTACTTAAATGTAAATTCTACTGCAAATAGTTCCTTGCAACATGAACAATTTATATACCTGGGAATGTAGTAAGGTAGCAGAAATCCAGAGAACTTGAACGTCAAACAGGAGGAAAAGTTGCTTACAGTCAAAAGCAGGCCTAGACATTAATCTGTACAACTGCAATTCTAAAGAGACACAAGCAAGAAAAAAAAAAAATCCTACCTTAGGTATAAAATGAATTGTAAAGCAATAGACATACAGCATAACAGGACTTATATTTACTGCTTAAAGCATTTTCCATTTAAAAAGTAGTGAGCATATACTAAGAATGGCTTACAAAGAAGCAGAACACATTTGTAACTTTCAGGGTGTAGACAGAAAGAAAAAGTTTGCATCTTTTTGTCATGTTGAGCTTTTCCTGTCACTAATAAAAGTATTTCTAAACCTTGTCATTCTGACACTGTGCCTCTTATCTCAAAAAGCTGGATTCTCAATCTTTATTCTTCCATCCACTGGCCACTTTCCATTCTCCTCTTACTATATTGTCCTCCAATCTGTCTCTACCTGATTGCATTCTCACTTCCCTTTCTGTTATTTTACACATCTGACTAGAACAGAACAATGAAATGAAAGTGATGAGACAGGAACCCCAACAGAATCATAGCTTTAAAATTAATTCCCATTCACATTCGTACTTCAGCAGTTGTCCTCAGCCCGTATGGGCTTGTAAGAATCAGAAGTCAAATAGGAAATCGGCATAGAAAGAGCCAACATACAGGACGATTTTACATTTCATCTAACACAGTAATTTTGGCTGTGCTCTTCTTGGACAGAAAGTGAAAGGGAACCAGAGAACTTTCAACTGAAGAAAATTATTTCTTGATCATTGTATTTCTAATATACTGCACATACTTGCATATTGAGAAGGCAACTGTAATGTCTCTCTTTCCCACGAAGATAAGACCTTAGAAGGTCTTTTCTGCTCTCTTTCCTTGGGCTTGAAACTTGTAAACCACCAGTAAGTAAAAAGATATTGAAACAACATAAGATACAGTTTAAACAGAAAACTCCATAAACCAAAGATTCAACAGCAAATAAATGGTTACTTCTCTGTGCTGTATCTTCAGTAGGCAGTGCAAAGCCTTTTTCTTCTTCTTTTACTCACTATTTTACTTTTTAAAAAAATAGGGGGTTTCTTGTATATTGCTAATTGAAAGTTAAATTAATGACAAATTTATTTTTGAAGAAATAATTCAGCTTATACTTAAATGCAGACAACTACAAAAATTATATATTTTAAATAGTAATCAATACCAAATAGGGGAAGTCACATTAAATGCTGTAGCACCAGCACCACTACTAGATGCTCATTATAACTTGTTGACATTAAGCAGGATCCTAAAATTTCAGCAAGTTCATAATTGTTTCATAGGTGGTAACAGAATAGACCATATGATGGCCTAAACTGATCCTCTTAAGAATCAAATAAACCGAAGTTCAAAAGAGTTGAGTGAAGCTTTAAGTAGCCCATTTTTCCCCCATTGGAAAAAAAATAAATATTGCTTTTAAAGTTCCATTGTTTCTAGCCTTCACTCATTTACAAGCAATATCAATAATATGAATTTTGTGTTATTTGTTCTGTTTTCTCTATATTAGCAAGAAAGGCTAACAATTGATGCTTGAAAATATTAAAAAGCTGTTTGACTGTAATTGACATTTAATCAAGTAGTACTCTTTTTCTGAGGTGAGAAAGACATGGAGACAGCAACTCACATTTTGATCTCTTAAACTAGAGGAAATCACACTGCTTTCATTTCCTCCCACTGTACACACTCATAAGTCTTCTTAAACAAGACTTTATTCCCTGGTGCCTCCTACTGACTGTTACTTGGAGTTTGTTTTTAACTGTAAGCAGAAGGCTTAACTTTAAACAAATGCTCAACACTAGAAGTAACAAAACACCCTAATTACACTCATATAATGTAACTTGAACGGGGG
>JAOBAS010000036.1:18008557-18027094 GCA_025311575.1 Elanoides forficatus
AGTACACGGAGGATACATTATATTAATAAATTCATGTAAGATTACTTACAAACCATATCATGGTCCAAAATCATCATAGCAAAAAGTCATTTTCTCTAACCGGCAGGATAACAAAAAGAACGAACGTAAGGGCCAGTGACCAGACAGCATGCCCTCCGGCCACCCTAGCTCTACCACTTCTCCCTTCTCCTTAGAGCAAAGCTCAAAGCTCCTGCCTATTTTCTAGACGAATAAACCTTTGTCACTGGGGGGCTGTGCACAGGTTGGGAGGGGAGAAGTGGTATTTATTATTTATGTATCCGTAGTTCTCAGACAAGATTAATGAATAAATTCACTCTGTAAAACTTTACATTTATTCCCTCTGAAATAACTTTTCATTCTGGTGTCTTTAATCTTTCTTAATAACATTTAAAGTTAAACCCCATTAATATGAGTATCTTTCTCGATCCCCAAATAGACACTCACATTTTAACATCACTAAAAAGAAACCAGCATATACACCTACAGCAAAAGTAAGTATAAAATTTGGAGTTTTCCACTTAAAAAAGTCTTCAGTTAGAGGCACAAACACTGAAATAAAACAAGGAGTGAAAGCCAGATTTGTCACAGTCTGTAATTACTTTTCTAAACTGTTGAATCAGACTCCCCAGTGTCGCATGAAGCTGGGCTAATTATAAAACAACCCTCTCACATTTAAAGTTAAATTATTTACAATTTGATCTTCAAGTTAAGTACAAGTATAGCCATGGATCAGATTATGAAAAAGTTGTCTCAAGAATCACACATAAATTATTTAATATAGCATGAAATTCACAGAAAGAATATTTTAATACATCTCTCTTTTTTTCTTTTTCTTTTCTTTTTCTTTTTTTTTTTTTTTACCATACTATATTCTACTTTCTGTTACAATATAGCTGTAATCCTCATTTTGAAATCAACTGTTTCTGGTGGCCAACCATACAGGTCAGCTTCATGATCCCAATGACTTCAGAGTGCTGTGAGCATTCCTTAAAACTTAGACAATTAAATACTTAAAAAAATCCCAATATAAGGCAGACAAACTAAAATCCGAGCACGATAGCAAGATAGCAACTATAAAAATCACTTCAGAATCTTACAGAAGTATTTTCATGCAGCTATCTCAAAAAGTCCACAGTGTTCACTCATTACAAAAAACAAACACACACTTACAAGATGCAGAACTGTGTCACTGTAAGTAGTGATCACGGAAATAACCTTGAACTGTGTTTACTAGTTGAACGCAAAGGTCCGCTACAATGATGGTGGTAACAGAGCCAGTTTTTTGATATAGAAAAAGAGATAAATAATATTACATTTTTTACTCTTCATGCCTATGAAGCTACGGAATTATTGAAATACTGGTTTTACTGGAAATCAGTATTTCAAATGCATATTAAAAAAACACCAGTAAAGGTTGGGGGAAAAAGTCCTATTACTGCAGATACATTTAAGTAACCTGATCACAGCATAAAAATTCGCACACGGAATAAAAGATATCTAGTAACAAACAGGTCCCAAAAAACTTCAATGGTTTTTTAAGTCTCACGATGGCTAGAAACCGATACCACAAGGAGTCAAATCAGCATCATTATGTATATTTGAGAAAAAAATAATTGGCACAGTCTATCACAGATGTAGCAGAACTACTACTAGTTGAATTTTTAAGTCAAGACTGTATGCTGTCATAAAATATATGCTTTTAGTTAAAAGGTATGAAGGTGAGTGGCATTATTTGCTGAGACTGTTCTATTATGCTTGAAATCAAATCAGATGATCATACTATATCCTAGTCATTAATTGCTTACGAAAGATGGCAACCTATAGGTACAACATCTGAATTTCTGTTATTATACTCATTGAACCTTATGATCATAAATGGAAAAAATAAGACACCCTTAAGGAGGAAGTCACACTGACACAATTACAGAACCAATTCACGTGAATATCTGCACAGCTCTAAGGAAAGTAATGTAAAACTCAATGTGCTTCTGTTATCAAATTATTTCATTTAGTTGCCTATAGTCTTACTTTAAATATAAACTATTCAGAAAACATTAACCCATTTTCCTCAGTTTGTAACTAATAAAAACGTATTAAAACAACCTTTTGATATACATCAAGCTAGCAGATTGCAGTCAAAACCACATTAATTTAATTCTAACAGCTTTAAATCAAAGTTTTTTAATCAATAGGGTATATTTACCTGAACATATTACATCTGCAATATATTGCAATTTGTTAAACAGTTTGTGGAATAGTAACAAAGCACTTTTCATGTCTTTGTATTTGATTCCTAAAGTAGATTTAGGTTATTCTTAGGCATTCAAGAGTTACATCAAGTAGTATGCACAGAGATGAATAGTTATATGTGCTAAATAAAAAAAACTGATTAAGTGAAATCACAATTATCCTGCTTAGAAATAAGTCAAGAAAAAAAAATCCTAGATGAAAAAGTAAGTAGAATTTCTACTCATCCTTTCGTCATTCACACTACCAAAAACTTCAAAAACCCTAGAATTAAGTAATTTCTTTTGCAGCATTTGCTTCTATATTATGAATATTAATTCATTTTTATTATGAATTAATATGAATGATATTTTTATTGTGATTGATCTCCTACCTTAGTATGATACCAAGCAATACTCCTTTCATATTCTCTGAAGAAAGCCTCATCCACAATTACCAGTAAACAGCTTACTTTATTAGCAGGAATGGGAAAGAGAAACTATGCCTTTAATTGTGGTGTAATTCCTGCATCCTAAAACTCTCTACTGAGAGACGATTTATGTTCAGACACGTCTCAAATTTTCTGAAACACTCAAGCAGTTAAAGCGATGTTCAGCCTGGAATTCTTTAAAATTCTAATCTCAGTATATGCTATCAACAACGATTCTTCAACAAGCTGACAGAAACAAAAGAAACACATACTGAAGACTAGGATGTCATTTCCTTCCTCCCCCTCACCCACCCCCGCACCCCTTCACATGTATTCTTCAATTTAAAAACAAAATCCCGGAATGTAGAAAACTTAAAAATATTCAATGATAAGCAGAAACAAATTTGATCACTTGATATAAACGGAGATGACTTTCTAAAAAAGAAAACCACAATTTATCAGGTCATCTATTAATTATAAAAACATAAATCCTTAGGCAGAATCAGTTAATTTCTTACAGTCTTATCTATTTTGCCAAGCCACCAAATTCACTAGTATGATAAAAGCTGTCAGACATCTACAGTTCAGGGTGCCTATTTTAATTACCAGGAATTGGTAATCTAGCTGTGACATCAATGTACGTGCGCCGAAGCAAGGCTGCCCAGGAGACTTTCAACAATTAATGTTCAAAAATTTCATAGGATACTCAAATTTTTGCAAACGCAAAAAAGCATTAGTTTTGTTTTGGGTTTTTTTTAACTCTTTTGTATTGTCAGACAATCTTTCTTCTTTAAGAAATTCAAGTGATAAACTGCAGAGCAGAAAAAGGTAAACATTACCTGCTTGGCTCTTTTTTCTCACCAAATCACTGGAGTGATGCCAATCATTTTTGTAAGTACAGTAAATACATAGGTAGCAAAACAACAAATGGCAAAGCGTTTACTCAACACAACTGAAAAATAATGTATATAACCTGTAAAACAGAGCTGTCAAGCTTAACAAGAACACACAGTTGCAAAAAGTGCATTTCAATATGTTGGTTTCATTTACAAACAGAAGTGGGGCTCACTTGACAGTATTCAGCCTACGCACATGATGACATGACAAAGCAATATTATAAGATTTTCTGATGTGAATGTATCTCCGGGAAATAATAAGCTTTTTTTTTTTTAAATAGAAGAACTGATAAATGTGATTACTAGCAAGTCTCTTAACCTTGCAAATAAGACAAGGTGGAAGAGAATTTATAAGTAACGAGAAACAATTTTCCACTTGGTCATGAGTTGTCTCCCTTAAGCTACTTCTCTGCAGTCTTGTGAGAAACTTACAATAAATCCATATAGAGAAGATATTTACTATCTTCTTGTGAACTTCTGCCACTGAATCCATTCAGGTGGTTAATCCTGCTAAAACTTACTTTCCAAATACACAGTAGTTAGGAGAACCTCTTCATTACATCCACCTACTACATGTGATGAGCAGCTATGAATGACTCTAGACATAGAATCATAGAATCGTTTAGGTTGGAAAAGACCTTTAAGATCATTGAGTCCAACCATCAACCATGTCCACTCAACCATGTCCTGAAGTGTCTGGTCTGCACGTTTTTTGAATACCTCCAGGGACGGTGACTCAACTACTTCCCCGGGCAGCCTGTTCCAATACCTGAAACGCTTTCAGTAAAGAAATTTTTCCTAATAACCAATCTAAACCTCCCTTGCCGCAACTTGAGGCTGTTTCCTCTCATCCTATCTCCAGCCACCCGACAGAAGAGACCAGCTCCCACCTCACTACAATCCCCCTTCAGGTAGTTGTAGAGAGTTATGAGGTCTCCCCTCAGCCTCCCCCAGCTCCCTCAGCCGCTCCTCATCAGACTTGTGCTCCAGGCCCCTCACCAGCTTGGCTGCCCTTCTCTGGACACGCTCCAGCACCTCCATGTCTTTCCTGTAGTGAGGGGCCCAAAACTGAACCCAGCACTCGAGGTGCGGCCTCACCAGTGCCAAATACAGGGGAACAATCACCTCCCTGCTCCTGCTGGCCACACTATTTCTGATACAGGCCAGGATGCCGTCATCAGTCCCCTCTTTTTTTTTTTTTCCCCCCTCCCTTTGAGAAACCCACAAAACCATGACTTCTGTCTGGTTGCAGTAAGAAAGAATAGATGTCACATGAAGTATCTGAGCTTCTATAAATGCACGAAATGCCTTGGACTTGGCCGCTTACCATACTTCAAACACTTCCACATATACAGACACGTGCTTTGTGCAAAATAAAAACATGCAGATTTCTTTTAGGAAAAAAAAGGACTTCTGCTTAGTCTTTCTCACAGTTTTGTGAGCTTCTTGCATCTACAGTATACTTGTTACTTTGTACTTTTGAGCAAAAGTAAAGCTGGATACATGAAAATTTTGGAGAAAGAACAGGCTAGACAGATTTCAAATCTGTGGTATTCTCCCACAGATTTAACTTACTAATGCTTAAAGAACCTACAGTCTCTATTCCCAACAGAAATAAAAGGGCTAATCATTCTTGAGTACAGAAAATGTAAATATTTTTTCTCTAAAATGATCTGTTAAAAAATTAAAATAAAAGCCATTAACAAAATGAATACTCTCCCCTTTCAAAAAAACCAATACATCTGAAGCTAAAATAAAAAATACTCTCCACAGTACTGCTGATAGCTTTCTTGAGGGAACTAGTTATAGTGACCAGTCATAAAGATAGTAGTATGGGCTTTTTGCCTTTAAGAACAGTACATAATGATAATTGTTGAATCACTTCAATCTAGAAAACTATCTGGTTTCCCCCGTGGAAGTCTGATTTTAAATGTGTAACCTACTCGGTTATATGGTTTTTTACGTTCAGCGTGTTCTGTTATGCTTTTCTCCGCACTAGAATAAAAGCATGGAAGAAGAGAATTAAAACTTATTTTCAAGTGCTGTAAATACTTAACCAGACGATCAGGATGTTCAGACCACCAGTGAAGACACGCAAAAAGGATATGCTCATCTTTTCTACAAACTTATCATGTTCGTCTTGTGTTTTAGGGAAATTCTTAATGTCAAGTTCTAGGCGCTGGATCTGCTGGTCCATTAAAGCAAGGTTGCTCTTCAGAGTCTGGGCTGAAACTAAGGAAAAAACAACAATGAGTAAAAACCTTCCACATTCCAGAAAGGGAAAAAACAATGTCAGTATAAATAGTCTTAAGAGGAATTATTCCATTAAGTAGACTCACATTTTTCGGAATTACTGCTCATAAAAATCGTACTCTTCATAAAAATTAAGTGAAAATATCTCATGTAATATACCAAATCATCATATTTAATGTTGAAATGTCACCACTTAATTCTGCCATTAGTTCAAATTATTCAATTTCTATTTAAATTTATTGGTAAAAATTCTAATATTTCATTCTTTTAATTCTAATCCAAAGATTAAAAAGTAACTAAAGTTCAAAGAGATTTTACCTTATTAACGCATGTACTTGGTTAAATGAATGATCTTTAACACATGTACTCTGTTACAGAAATGATTTAAGGAATAGACACGAAGAAAAGATCAAATACTTGTCTTTTATTGAAATTAAACTGATTTCTAGAAACCAACACCTGTGAAACCCTCTGTTAACATCAAAAGTAGGTCTGAATAATAAAAGCTACTGATAATTAAAAAGTAGTAAAGGACTCACAGTCCAGCACAAAAAAAAAAAAAAGCTACTCTAAAGAATCACTGCTAACTCTGTCATATACTATTCTAAAGTAAACCACTATTTCTGTAATTTATATTAAACAACCACTAACTGATACATCATGAGAAAAATCTCCACTGGAAATCATGACATCACAATTTTGAAGATGAAACAATACCATACCATGAAGAAATTCCAGAACTAGATGAAAAGTGACAGAGTCTCTGCAGGGAAGCCCCTGGTCAAATTGTAACATTAAACCAAACTGAACCCATAATACAGTTTAATGACATAATCTGTAAAGACCACTTATCATTCTCAATTTAATCATAAAGAACAGTTTGACAAGCACTTCCTCTCAATTCAAAGATCCATTTTGGAACAAAATTCTATCTTCTGTTCTTTGTCTCTTCTTGCATAGTTTACAAGTATGTGCTTTCAAGAACAAGCAGACAATCACAACACGACCTTTTCTCAAAGAGAACTGTAACATTTGCACCATTTCACATCCTTCCTCTAAATTGAGTATAGAACATTTCAAATACACTTGTTTCGGAGCCAATATATACTCTACAAACTACTTAATCTTTAGTGACAGTGCACATAAACTTGGTCAATTCTTAAAAAGACAGTGCCACAAACAACTTTCGATACGTGGAACCAGAGGTGAGAACATCCAGCACATTATCTCCGCTTCAGTATTTGGCCAAGTCAATGCTCTTTATTGACTGCAGGCAGCTGCTCTACAAAGCTAACACTGTAGATTTGCATCCCAGCTAACCCAAGCATTCTTTGTGTAGTCAAGATAAACACATGACTTTTTCTTGGTTTTAAGGGGTTTCTGCTTTTTATTATTTTTTGACAGTATGCCATTTGTCCAAAAGTTGCTTAGAGTATTTTCAAAAGAATGGTTTCTTTTCCTATTTCCTTGTAATTGTGCTGCGACTATGTGAGATTCAAGATTTGATTCAAGATGCCTTGAAAAACAGTATATAGGAAATAAAAATCCTGTAAATAAGGAAGCTGTTCCCAGAAAAAAATCGATTCTATATTCTTTGTAAGTAACGATTCGTATCAGCCGTAACACCACTGATTTAACTTTTCACAAGCCCATTCAAATACATAAGGCACCAATACAGCTGTCTATCACAGACATAATCTTGATTTAATTTTCAATTTTATACTCAGTACCAAAGGAGCCAGTAATCGTGTAATCTTAAAATTATAGTGAAACAGCTTAACTTAACTGGGGGAAAACAAAACAAACAAAAAAAATCTATACTGACCACAGCACCCTGGTAGCTATTAACTTAACATTCAAGAGTTAACCTTGAAATCAACCACTAAAGCAGTTTGAATAATAAACATTATCAAAGCTTTTGGATTATGGCTGCACTAGTTTAATAATTTGGTATTATTGCCAGAAAAGGAGCACACTTTTTTGCTTGAACTGAAGAACTTAAATTACTGTAATATTTTTATAGGCTGTTATGTAGTTGGATAGGGAGACAAACAGCACTGAAGTAAAATGATAGAACTGAAAAATTAATTAGAAAGATGCAAATGGTAATTTTGTTGGGTAAAAACAATAGCAGCTGGTAAGTAAATAGGCAATATAAACAGAAAAAGTTTAACTGTTTTCACCAATTTGAAAATATTTATATGCATGACTGCTTAGTAAGAGTAATAGCTTAGTTTTGTCTGAAATATAAAAGCGCAAAGGTATTCAGCGAGTAATGACAAATAAGGAGTCTTTGCCTCTGTGATTAAAATGGAAGAACAGTGTTTTCAGTAACTCTGTTTTATAAAACTAAGTTCAGAAAACAGTTCAGATTAGGAGCATACTCACTTTGAAAGCACAAAGGAACTCTATCCAAGAATGTTGCGTTCAAAAGCTGTGCTTCCCATATCTAACTTCTATATTCACACTGAATTATCAAAAAGCATTGTAGAATATGCATTTGTATTCACTTTTTTTTTTGCTAGCCCAGACAAATATACAAGCTTCTGTTCAAACTATTTATGAACCTGTTGTTCTGCAAGACAAGCTTAAAAAGACTATATAACAGGAAACATATATACAGACTACAATAAGATATCTGCACTTCCTCCTGTAAACCGTTTTATTAGAGATTTACTACTTGAGTAATGTGAAGAGGAAGCAACATGAATACCCTTTACTCTTTCAGGGAAAATCATGTAAGTTTCTTAAAAGTCTCGCAAGGTTTTAATTTATGGAAGCATAAAAATCTACCTGCAGCAAAACGCCATTTCTTTGAAACCATTCCATAAATGCCCATATTAAAATGACTGCCTCTATCACTATACTCCTCAAAGCTGGTGATCACAAGACAAAGGTTTGTTCATCTTCAATTTGCCCATCGTTCCACATGACAATTAGGCATCCTATTAGAACTAGTCTAAAAATCTACATGAAAGGTAGCATTTGGTCTTCAGTGGCACGCAAGCACTGTTCAAGAACTAGTACTGGGGAAGCTTCTCTGTAAGGAGCAATTACAATACTATTCCATTTAAAGTTGCAGCAGGAGAGAGCAACCAACTAAAACTGCTACACAAACATCTGATTTCAATTTAGTAACAGCAAGGTAAATACTAAAAAAGAGGAAAAAGAAGAAAAAAAATAAAACACCACCACCAGCAACCAGAAACAGATGATGGGGGAAACAGACTGGAGGAACTGCAGTCTTCTCTGTAAATAGCGTATCTTGTTGCCAGCACCAGAGAGAGCATCAGGTTGTGTGGACCACTGGGCACTTAGTACATTACTATGCCTTAAGTCAAAACCCACATAAACCCCCAAACCTATATTCAGACCCACCTTCAAGGCTAAAGAGAGGAAAAAAGGCAGCAAGATTTCTCAATCTGTACCAAACTGTATCAGACTGGCCCCTTATTTAGCAATAAGAAAAGGCTGACTTGCAGAGAGCCGCTGCAACTCTAAGATGGAAAAAAATACAGCATCTTTAACATGTGTACCTCAAACCACTGTAATAATAGGATTTATAAGACAGAAGAAAAATCCAATACCAGAAATTAAACATGTATGTTTCAACTAACTAAAACATTATCACACAAAATTACTATCAACACATAGGACTGATATAAACAAGGTGAATATGAAGTTACGCGTATGAATATATTGGCAGATTATTTTTCATGTCAGCGGAAGACTAATATAAGCACCTAGATTTATCAATATTCACTCTGCACAAATACTGAATGAAGCTCAGTTAGTCACGCATCATTAAATCTACGACTGATTAAAAGATTATGTTGAATATTATTAGTTATTTATAGTAGAAATCCACAGTCATTGATGAGAAGGCACAATGTCATTTCGACGTGAAAGCTGATAATTTTTTTCTTCGCTTAACTGTTTCCCGTATATTAATTTCTCCTCTGTAAAAAAAAAAAAAAAATCCCATCCACTTATTTTGGAGAAAGCACTTGCACAGACTGCACGCTAAGGAAGGCTTAGCGAATGTCTGGTAGTCCACTTTAGTCCTAGGAAAATGTACAAAGCAGTTAATCTCATGTTAATGTCAAACACTAGCTAGTCCCCACTGTCAAGCTAAGCATTTTATATTTACAGTAATACAGTAATAGTACCAAAGGACAAACTAATCCTTTCTAAAGTAAGATTGTACCAGACCAAGAATCCTCCCCTGTAACAAGAGGTGAAATGATACATTTTGATTGGGCGCAATCTCTTTCGCACAATAAATTCAAAATGATCAAAATGATTTGATTGGATCATGATGCATAACAGGGATGGGCATGTCCACATTTAGTAAAAACTCTACAGTGAGAGCCAATGATATAAATTACTTCAGTAAGCAAAAGCAAGTCTATATGAAACAAATCTACTGGTGGATTTGTAAGTCTAGACAGTATTTGTACCATAACTACATTCTGAGCATACTAATGATTATTTATTTCTTATTGCCTGAGGGCAGATGGAAGTAGTCTTTCACAAATGTCTGAAAAACAGTTTGAGGGGAAATGGGTGAGCAAGTACATAATCTGCAGGAATTACAATCATTGATTACTCAAGTCATACCACTAAGTAAGTTTATATTTATTGAGAGAATAGATGTTCTGTTGGAGTTAGGTGAGCAGTGCTGCTGCAGTCTACTTGAGGATTCCGAGTGGCACGGTGTTCGCATGTGTCTGTCTCAGAGTATGCCTGTATATTATATGTGTGTTTATATACATGTACACATACTGTGATAAATCTCTCACAGGTATACATACAGACAAATAAGTTGATATATGTATTTTTGTGAGGTACAGGTGTACCATGATATGCATAACTCACAGGCATGTATGTAAATGTACATACATTTATGTGTGTGTGTGTGTGTGTGTGTGTGTGTGTGTGACATATATACCACAGTATGCCTGTATCGCACAAAACAACCTATGCTCAAAGCTTCCTGGTTGAACAGCTTCCAGCAGTACAGCTCCCTTAGCATGTCATTTCTCAATTAGTTAACATGTCACTATTCATACTAGAAATCCTTCCTAACACAGCTATGGTGTCTGCAGGACATGATCAATCATGTTATCACAATTTGATATACAGATAGACCACTGTGCTAAAAAGGTAAAACCAGCATTAGATGATAGATTCTGAAGAGCATGGTACAGATATGGCTTTGGTCATAATTCCTACTGAAAACCAGATTTAAAAAAATTTTAAAAAATTGGAGCTACCACATGCATTATTTCCTTTGTCAGAAACTAGGTCTTCACTAAATACTGGTGTGATAGACCTAGAACAAACTTCAACAGTAAAAATAACTCTACATTGAAATATTTTTTCCAGAGACAAAGATTTTGTCCAAAGGACACTGAACTTAATCATTAGAAGTTCTGAAGAAGAAACTAGATGAACAGTCAAGACAGGTGGGGTCAGACAAACTCTTAAGATTACATCCAGCCAAGGCTACTACTGATAACAAGCGAACTCCTCTTTCCAGATAAACATCATGTGTTTTTAACAGAACCTAGGCAGAAGTAAAGAAGTATTGAAAAGTACTTTCTTGGGCCAATAGTGTCTAAATTTCAAAGCAGAACCCCTGTCTAGGGGGGGTACAAGAAACAAGAAACACAACTGTGGTACAAGAAATTATTATTAAATTCATAAGCTCAAAATAAACGTTAGAAATGCTTCTGGGTGGAGGTTTAAACACCTTGGGAGCAAAGGGAAAAAAACTAGAGAGCATCTTCACTAGCTAGGGCAGATTACCATCCTCTTCTTCCAAAAAACAGTTAAGTCTTCCGACACAGACTACTTCTGCTTAACAATCAATACATCATGCAAAATACACGCTTTTTCCTGTAAATCTTCCACAGGTTTTTCCCTGCAACTTTTAAAGTTTAGGAAAAACAGCAAGTCTGTCCAAATGATAATGGTTTGTTTATATATTATGACCATGTACTGTAAATGGAAACATGTAATTTGAAAAAGCTTTAAAATAGAATTTTTAACAGATGTATTTCACACACAGATGTGCATTTGTACTTCTAACTTGCATGCTAAGATTTCATTCACCAGCAGAGTCTCTGCATTTTTGTTGATTTTGAATGGTGAAGAAAGGCAACGACACAGCTATGCTTTATCATTTCAGACTTCTAGGGTAACATCATTATCTTAGTTAACCAAAGATAAAACAATTGTGCATTGATTCTATTGTCCTGTCCATTTGCAAGCAGGGGTGAACCACAATTTTAAGATATGAGCACCCTGTAACAAGTCCAGCCCCAAGTAGCTCTTGGCTTTAGAGTTTAATGAGCAAGTCAGTCTAAGACACTAATTATCTTTCAATCTAAAATTATGTTTAATGAGGCATGTACGTGGAAAAGCTCTAGATAGCAATATTGTTCTCTGTAGAGAGAAAAGAAGGAAATTTACCAATCCTTACCTAAAAAAATCTCAACTGGGATCAAGACCTAAAATCATCACAATATGAATGTTTACAAATATATATCTTTTCATAAGTCTTACCACAGAAAGAAAACATATATATCTGATACCATTTAAGAAAAGGGCGACACAGAGATTTTAAGCACACATCTGGAACAGAACTATACCACACAAGCTAAAGTGATAAAACCCAAATTTTGCGTACAAACTACGAACAGATTTTCAGCTTCTCAGAATAACAATAACAACTATCTAAAGTGAGGAAATTTAATTTAAATATTACACACACTGAAGTGCAAATGCCATTAACAAGCTTGCCTTGACAAGTGAGATAGCGGGGAAAAAAAACCAAAAAACCCATCGCCTGTTAGGCCTAAAATCAGAAACGTCATAAGCAGCATGTTGTCTTCTCTCCTCTGGAGCTGAGGAAATTACAAACAGTGCTCTTAATCCTGAAACACTCAATATATCCACAGAACAAAAAGAGAAATTTCTGTGGGTAGCTTATGTTTAATATCAATGTGTGTACGGAATTGTACTCTGGTTTAGGGAATGAACCTGCTTGTCTCAGTTCCAGCAATTACGTGCCTACGAACATGTTTTAAGAATGAAAGCGTACTTCTCATGCACATAAAAACTTAAGACATTAAGAATCAATTATACACAACAAACAGCGCATTAGGAGCCCAAAATGCATTACCACGATCACTATCAACATGAGCCAGTTGTTAAAACTCCTTTCCAAAGCACAGCACAGTACAAAGTCATTGATCTGCTAAGTGATATATCAGAACATGAAATCCCTTCCTTGCTTTGGACAGGTCATATTATCCAACTCATTATTGACTCCAAATTGTTTACTTCTTAAGGTCAAATTAATTAGCAGCAAAAGATCAGTTTTCAGAAAAAGAGAAAACTCTCTGAGCCCATAAGATTCCTTTTGGTTGAATCCTGACAAGCGTTAAGCTTATTTTTGTGACCTGCATAAATTCCGTGCATGCCAACCTCCTCCTTCCTCTTGAACTCTCGTCAATACCAGCCTTTTCACCTAACTTCTCATGTTTACCTCACTGAACCAACGTTAAACAATAGTACCTTGTAGAATATGTTTCATTAGTTGAATGTGAACCAATTTCATCGAACAAATAAAAATCTTTTAGAAAACAGATGTCCCAATTCCAGAAACATAACCAGAAGTATTAGAGCTCATCAGT
The DNA here is from genome assembly GCA_025311575.1 of Elanoides forficatus. Lineage (NCBI taxonomy): Eukaryota > Metazoa > Chordata > Aves > Accipitriformes > Accipitridae > Elanoides > Elanoides forficatus. The sequence continues at coordinate 18,022,087 of JAOBAS010000036.1, forward strand.
GTGAAGAGCATTGTGTTCACTAGGCATCCTCCTGGCAATACGGGTATCTCCTCCAGAACACCCCAGAAACTCACCTTACTTTGATGTTTAATTACAAATGTCTTTCAAGATATCAGAAATTGATTTAATTTTGAAAACAGAGCTTATAATTACAAAATCAGTATCTATTAAACGCGCACACTGAAGCAAAACTTCCTGGCAAAGCTAAAACGCAAATTGCAAATGAGGCAAAGGAAAGAAGGGACTGGACTTTTAAATTCTATTAATTGCATCTACATTTGGAAGTGTTAAATGAACATACCAAATTCTGCTGTGTATTTCAAAAGCCCATATTTTGCACTATCACTACTTCGCTATAGTCCAACTTTGCTTGGTTTGTATACCAAACTGACAGACCCATGTTGTAATTCCCTGTGAAGCAGCTATGGCGCACTATATTCAGTGGTGCACTTGTGCAAAAATCACAGAAGTAAGCAATTCAAAGAAAGGAGGAGCAAAGCTTTTGTAACACAACCCATCTGTCATTACTAAAAACTCACTAGAGAAGGTGTTGAGCAACTTCATCCAATGGACCTCCTTTCAGGCTCAGCTTGTAACAGGGCTCTGGTCTTTCCAATTAACTTAAGTGCAAGCCATGCTTCCAGAGGTGTAACAACTTTTTTTATATCAATGAAAGTGCAAATTCAAGAATTCAAGATAAGGAGGAAAAGAAAGAAGTAAGTGCTGTTTTGTAGCTTTCTCCTCCCTCTAGCAGCTTGTATTAAGAAATTCTAAATGGATTACACAATTTGAGAAGCCATTTAAAGCAGTCCTCAAATCTGAATTGGCTTAACTTAAGCCAGAAATTCTTAAATGCCTTAATTTCTTTAATAAGCAACAGCCCATAAGAGTCATTTGGACTGTTCTTTGATTTTGCCCTTGATATTTACACTTCAGGGAGACAAGTGGATCCTTAAAATGCATGCCATACATAATAACTTTATTTAATGTAGAACCTAAATTGTACCTTCAGAATTCAGAACTACCATGATTTTGCATACCATTTATTACATATTAGAAGATAGCAACTAAATAAATCCTCAAAATCCTCACAGACTGGGAAAATTTTGTAAGCAATTTTGCAGAGTGTAAGCCAATTCAGAATCCTGCTGAGTCTCAACATGATCTCCTTCAGACATTGCACCTTGGAACTACAACACAAAAAGTATCTCTGAAGTTTTTGCTTCCCTGTCTTCCTCACTGATGCTTGTCAACGAAGAAGAATATGTCTGTCGAAAAACTTTTAATGAGATGATGCAAAAGCTACCATTATTATGGCAATGCTATATGCAAATATAGGCGTGTTACTAGAGAAAAAAAGTCTTCCAGTATTTGATGTACCTGTGTATTTACTATGGTGAGAAAAAACACATTGAGAGAGTTTCTGACATTTCAATATTGCCGTTTATGTGAATGAAAAGAATGATAGAAGTCACTATACAGTGCAAGATTGACTTTTGATTATGATGCAAAATGCCAACTTTGGATTCTATTATGGAGAGAAAAGTCACAGATGCAGGCATTAAATTTCTCATGCCAGAAGGCATTGTCTATTTTATATCCACTAACATGCCAGATTGGGTAAAATCTGTTTCAGCAATTTAAACTGCGCAAGGTGCAGATCTCTTTGTAAAAACACCGTTTCTTCTACTGCAACAAACTATAAAACTTTTGTTTGACAGAAAAATGACTAGTACTTATAAGTATGTTTTAAACTGCTATGCTTTAAAGCAACAATGGCACAGAATGTTTTAAAATATTGTCCCCACTCTAAAATTATGGCACTAAATCACAGTGAAGTACTTGTACAGAATTTAAAAATTAATATTTTCTTACAGTATTTGTAATAATATCTTACGTATTACATATTTGCATTCCTCAGTGCTTCTGATTGCTAATGTCCTTTCTAGAGAGATGCTTCAACCATCAGAACCATATGCTTGCAAATTAAAGAAATAATTTTTTTGTGTCAACATGAGTGAGAAATCTATGTTCCTGTTATTAGTACTTTCTAGTCTACTACACAGACATAATTCACCTCCCTCAAGGCGTATTTCACTGGATTTTACTCAGAATGCTCTGTGTTTCTTTTAACAATACTTTAAAAGAATTATTAAGTAGTATACCTTTGTATCAGGCACATAATTCTGTATGTTAAGCACTGGAAAAAACCCTCATGATTTCTGAAAGAGACTTTATTATTCCACTGCATTCATCGTTAAGCTCAGCCCTCTCCTTGGAGTTTAGCTGTTCTTGGGAGCCCTACATAACTGCTCAGCTAACCCCAAAATCCATACTCCGTCTATACATACAGGGTATCACTTTATAACTTGTCCAACATGTCAGTAGAAGACAGAGAATGGCCTATGGCCAACTACAGATAACAGTATTCTATATCCAACCGTTTCTGAAGTAAACACCAGTGGGAGAACACAAGCTCACAAAACTTCATATGACTTTACACAGCCTAGCAATTCCCACTCTTGGCAGACAAAGCAAGGAGGTAACATAAGTATGTCAGGAACTGTTAAACTTAGGAGGAGCAAGACACAATGGTCAACTGACAAAGATAAGGTTATGTTTTATTTTAAATACAAGCACAACGTTTAAACCATGAACTGTGATTTATAACTGTTGCTCTTTTAAAATCTGAAATTAAGTTGTTACAAAATACACGGATGGTGTTTTTCCTCTTAATTTTGCATGTTACAGATTTCTTTTTTATGATTTCTGGGAGGCTTGACACTCAGAGGAGGTTTAAGTTAAAAAAATATGGATCTTTTCTAAGGAATTCCAAATTATACTTTTTACATTACTTTATTTAGAAATCCCAAACTGGTTATCTGACTTTAGTAGGGTACCTCTTGCATTTGTTTTGAGGTTATGTTTGACTGAACCTGCAGAAAGGGATAGGAATTTGTCAGTATTTAAAAAAATCACAGATTATAGGATGGAAAGAGCAAATACCATGAAAAGCAGCAACTGGAATAACAGGTAAAGTTAACAAAGTAGAAACATGAGAAACGGCTTTGCACGGTTTCAACAGTCAGGGAACAAGAGGAAAACACTGCAGACTGGGGGAAGGTAAGTGAATATCACTTCCATCAAAGAATCCCATTTGTCACAATCTTGTGATTTTTTTATTGGTTTCCCTTTCATACAGTCTGCTTCAAGTAAGAAGGAATGCTTTTCCAATAATCTCTTGATAGTTAATCAGTTTGACCTTTGCTTATACTTTCCAGAATAAAACTGTTTCCTAATTTATTTTTACTTTTCATAAACCTCTAGGTTGATCTTCCATCTTTAAAAAGATCAAATATTTTATTATATCTAATATCAGATTATCAAAGATTTTAGTACATGCAGGGGCAGTTCATCTAATCCCATTGACCTTTTCATATTAAAATCCAGTTTTATGCTTTATCTGCTATTTGTTAAAAGAAAAAAATCATCCATTGTTCAAATGCTGGTTCTTTATTCTTACGTGAAAATGAAAGCAAAACAAGACTTTCTTTTTCTTTACACGGAACTGAGAAAAAGCACCCAAGATTTAAAAGAAGCTGATTGTAATAAGTCTCGTATTTGGAATTTTATGTATAGTTCAAACTATGAGGCTGCCTTCTGCCTAAAAAGAAGTATACATCTCAAGTAATCAGACTGTCACCTCTTTAACTCATATTTCCTTATTTCAACTTCATACAGAGATAATATTTGCTGGTAGATTTCCTTCTATGTATAAAAAACTGATGCCAATGTCCTCATATCTGTAGCCAATTTATTCCAAAAGAAGCCTCCTACAGGAAGAATAAACCTGACTGTCCATCCCTGAAACCACTGCTTTATAAAACACCAAACAATAAATAGGAAGGGAAAAATCTTCTCTTAAACACTAAGCATGTTAACTTTCTACACAGAAAAACTGACCACACGTGAGAGAGCAGATGAACATTACCATTAAACAAAAACCAAAAAGTACCACGGGGAACAGTTGAAGCAAGTTGCACAAATCACATTTATTCTGCCAAAAATCTGCTTTGCTACAGAAAGCAGAAAAGGGCTGAAAAGGAAGTTTTGGTCATTAAAAATGAACAGTAATTTATGCTTCTGATTAGAAGTCAGCACTGTTTATAGGAAACATAATGAGCTTTTATCTTACAGAATGAAACAAATTTAACTGCAATAAAACCTTTTTTTCACATGTATTCTAAGCATCAGGATTATAAGCGACTTTGCTCCATTAATATGCTTTCTCTCTTTTGGATGCCATAGCTTAACTAAACTTTACTAACTCTTTTGGTTTAATTCCTCAAGTCAAGTTACAGAACATCAGACGCTTTGAATCAAACTATAAAAACCTCAAAGCTGCAAGGTAATGTTAGCCACAAGAGAAAATTAATAAAAGATCATCAAATGTGCCTGATAAACCATAAGGCTTTGTAAAGAGTTTAAGAGATGCAGGAAGTAAAAGATTAAACTTTAAAAAAAAACACCTCCAGAAAAGAATTATCAAGTGGTAGAAAACATTTCTGGAATCTACTTAAGATGACAAACTGCTATTTGCATAAATAAAATTACTCACTATGTTACTCTATTGTAAGATCTTGAGAACACACTGGCTGGACCAGTGACACTTACTGGGTAAGGTTGGGTGAAAAAAGAAGAAAAAAAAAAATCAGTTTGAGGAAGGTATCTGCCTCCATATCAGGGACTGGGAACAAACAACATTGACAGCAAACAGCAAAAATTAATAGCAATTGTATAAATTCTCTGTGTAATACCCATAGTAGTGCACAGATGTAAGTAGCCAGCTGTATGCTGCTTCAGCATGCACCTTTATTTTTTTATATATATATACATATATATATATATCTGTATGTATGTATATACATGTGGTACTGTTGTGGTTTAACCCCAGCCAGTAACTAAGCACCACACAGCCACGCACTCATTCTCCTCCACCCCCCCAGCC
>JAOBAS010000036.1:18027375-18042928 GCA_025311575.1 Elanoides forficatus
GAATACCCCTTTGGCCAGTTTGGGTCAGCTGCCCTGGCTGTGTCCCCTCCCGACTTCTTGTGCCCCTCCAGCCTTCTCGCTGGCTGGGCATGAGAAGCTGAAAAATCCTTGGCTTCATCTAAATACTACTTAGCAACAATGGAAAACATCAGTGTGTTAAAAACGTTATTCTCATAGTGAACCCAAAACAAAGCACTACAGCAGCTACAGGGAAGAAAATGAACTCTATCTCAGCCAAAACCAGGACAGGTACATTCACGATGGTAATGTACAAGTTATCTCTTCAATCTCTATACTGCCTTAAAACACAATACCATCCTCAAACCTACATAGGCAGATCAGTTCCATTTTGTCAGTAAGCATTCTGCAGTACGGTGTTCAGCTTCGGTGCCCCAAACATAAGACAGACATGGACCTGCTCGAGTGGGTCCAGAGGAAGGCCACAAAGATGGTCAGGGGGCTGGAGCACCTTCCCTAGGAGAACAGGCTGAGAGAGTTGGGGTTGTTCAGCACCGAAAACAGAAGGCTCCAGGGAGACTTTATAGTGGCCTTCCAGTACTTAAAGGGGGAACACAGGAAAGATGTGTACTGATAGGACAAGGGGTAATGGCTTTGAACTGAAAGAGGGTAGATTTAGATTAGATATTAGGAAAGATTTCTTTACTGGGAAGGTGGTGAGACACTGGAACAGGCTGCCCAGAGAAGCTGTGGCTGCCCCGTCCCTGGCAGTGTCCAAGGCCAGGTTGGATGGGGCTTGGAGCAACCTGCTCTGGTGGAAGGTGTCCCTGCCCAGGGCAGGGGGGGTTGGAACTGGATGAGCTTTAAAGTCTCTTCCAACCCAAACCATTCTACAATCCATGCCACTGAAGTATTCATCAGCAAAGAAGAAAGTGAAGCATGGAGATATTTAATCAATACAAATAAAATTTAGTTTATATGCAGAAAAAAAACCACAGAAAGGTACTTCGTGAAGTTTGAGAAACAGCATAAAAATTGTATGACAACTACATAAATCTGTGAATAAGCTGGAGATGAAACAATTGCAAAGTTAGGTTGACTGATGAAGTATTCCCTAAAGTCCTTGGGGAAACAAGAGTTCTGCTCTTACTAGACCAAAGTTTAAAAGGCAAACTGAAAGGAAATTATAGCCTAATTAAAAAAAATATCTAACAGCTAACCATTGCAGTGAAGAGAGACACTGACTGATAACACTGAAAAACAGGAGACAAAAATTTGCAAGAGAAAACCCGGATAGAGCCAGCGGAAAAGTGTATCCAACTCCTCTTCCCCTCTCTTTCCCTTTGTATTCTTGTGCTCCCCCAAGAATTATCTTCCAATGAATCAGTAACGGCCCGTCAAAACAAAACAGTTTGCTTTAGCTTCATCAAGCGCTATAACATAGCCTTCGCTTTCAATAGTTAAGCAACAAGTGCGCCAAGCAGCACAGCATATTTCACATAAAGACATCCAACAAACGAATTGTTTTCTACCACATTCACCAAGCTATACTGCTGACTGACCAAGAATAAAATCAGTATTAATCATTGACTGTACAGTATAATTAAACTACATATTTCATATACAGTCTGGGATCTTTAGAAAGCATATTTGTTATTCTCTATTCAGGTGTTAAGTGCTAAGATGAGACACATACTGTGTGCGTACACATATGCACGCGTGCACACACGGGTGTTCACTCTCAAGCAGCAAGACTTCAAAGGCTTAATGGTAGACTAAACATCATCATTACACTGCTTATACAGCTTCCGATAGGTGATTTTTTTAATTACTTCACTGAAATATGCTGTATTATTTCCACAGCCTACTTCACAAGAAAAGCTACTTTATTACTGTTTTTCCCTTCCTTGCTTTTTCTCAGGTCAATAAACACCAGAAAACCAAAATCCACGTGGTTTATCAATGCTTACAGGTTACATAATACTACAATCTAAAATGAAACGTTGGAAGTACTTAATGTCAAAGCAAACAGCTATTACCTTTAAGTGCTTTATCTATTTGCTTACCTTTACTTGCACTCTCAACATGTTGCAATTCTTCTGGAAATTTTAAGATGTCCCGGTAATTCTCCTCACAGATTTCTGCCAGAAAATGCAACAGAGTTGTTTTCTGATCTGATGATTTAGTATCTCGAATCTACAAAGTGAACACAGGAGAAAACAAAGAGGGAAAAAGAAATTACTTTTTTTTTTTTTTTAGTAAAATGTTTAAATAAAAGACAATATTACAGATGTAAACTCATTAACAAAAAGTTACCTACACTTGTTGCCTGCAAATGAAATAAATTTAAAAAATGAAATTTCTCCAATTCTTTATAATTTAAGACTACAAAGGGAATCTATCCCCATGCTATATTTTTTTAAAGAATAATTAATTATGCTGAGAACAAAACCTGAAGACAGACCCTAAAATTCCGAGATTTTAGCAATGCCAGTTCAGAATGCTCACTGTGTTAAAAAAAGAGAGAAGAGGGAGAGAGGAAAATAGCTGTGAACAGAGATTAAACAGAACAGAATGTAGTTCATTCCTTCAATGCTCCCCACTGCCGGATTTCTAAAGGAATCCCTGTGAAATGCTGCATAGCTGGACAGCCTGCTAAAAGTCAGAATTTTCTCTTTTACCAGTCAAGTTGAACTCCTTGTCATAAATCCACAATTTTTTATTCCAGCAAAATCTAAAGCATACTTTTCTATCCTAAAGACTTTCACACAAATTCTATACAGGCACACGAAATAAATGCAGTACACCTTACTGGAATACAGAATGACACCAGAAAAGCAAAGGTAATCCTAACTGCTGGTAAAGTAAATATAGTACATCCAGTCTTATTTATGAAAAGCTGCATGAAAATTGTGCACAGTGTGAAGAAATAGGTAGTTGCGTATTTTCACTATCCTCTCAACAGCAGAGGGGATTTTTAGTGGTCTGAAATAAACGAGTCTTCTTGAAGGTTACAAGACCCTCTGTTCTCCATTAACCTAAGTGCATTAACTGTTAGAATCAGTTTATTATTTTTAAAAAATAATTCTGAAATAACTTAAAATACAGGGCTAGTGGCAAATTTCCAAGTTAACATAGATACATGTGGCTAAATCCCATGGCAGAGCGCATGTGTATATGCAAAGGAACATCCTGAACTTAAGAGAATGAGAAAATGAATTTAGGTCCAAATTTAGTTTCTCCAATTTTATGCAAACATAGAGAATGAATGTCTGTGTTGACTGAAGATTTAGTGGAAGTAGAGATCACCCTTTATGTACAAAGACAATAGAGAGAGTAGGTGTATGCAAGAGTTTGAGATGAGTGTACTTCACTTCTTATAGAGAATTAGTATTACATCTGTAAAGATTTTTTTAAAACGCATTTTACTAACTCATCTAGTACAGTTCTTATGCAGAAGCTACAACATACACAACAAATGAAATCAAGGATTTATTTAAGAAGAATACATAAATGTGTGTGTAAAATCTCCTATTTGTTTTCTCATTCTCTAAATCACTAGAAGTTCTAATTCTATAATCCTCATGACAGGCTTGCCATCGATGTTCAATTTAATACAGGCCTTTCAGCTTTAAGGATTACTCTGTTAAGAATAAATGAGTGCAGTCGAAAAACAGGCTTTTAAAAATATAAGATATTTAGGCAATTAAGAAAGCAATTTAATTCATATCAATTTGGTGATTAAAGACTAAACAATGCTCAGTAATGGCATGCAGTTAAAAGGTTTTAATCTGTTACGTACATAGAAGTTTTTCCAACTTGAAAAAAATTGTAGATTTACTGGCTAAACATCTGCATGGTAAAAAAATTGCATTCCAATTTGTCTGTGAACAAGAACTGAGAGATTTACAGTCTTTGATCTCTCTGACATCATCAAGTGGCTAAAGCATTTTTTTTTCTAAATGAACAAAATTATTTTGCCTTCAGATTACAACAGAAACATGTTTTGTCACCAACAGTAACATCATATTAACATGGGTTAATATTAGCACCTGCTGAGTTGTTTAAAACCTGTAGTAAACAGCCATTCACATCACCAACAGCTGCACCAAATCCACTTCTTTGGCCCAATTGAGAAACATCTCAGCTACATTCATCCATGATTTCAAAAGCTAAGAGACAATAGGTAACATGTAGCTCTGACCTTTAGAATCAATATATACTTTAAAAATCAAGTTCTAAGCCTACTAATGCAATAAGATATGGAAAATAGGTGGGGTTTGAGTGTAGTTTAGCAGATATTATTTAAATATAAAAATAGAAATGAAAGAGAGGAACTGGAATGCTAACGACAGCATGGCTGTGTCTTCACATACTCTGTATTCACAGAGTACACTTGTATTTTTGTCTCCTATCCCTTGTTACTCTTGGGTAGAATTTAACATTTTTTTTACTCTATCGAAAAGACAATCCTGCGTATTTTGAATTTAAAAGTCATCTTTTAAAAAAGTGAAATTTGTTTTTCTCATATCCAGTTAAAGTGTCTTCAGTTTCAATTTATGACCTCTCTCATTCTCTTGCTGCACCCTTTGCTAAAAAGCTTGGTTCCACCTTCACAGTAACTTACTTGGTATTATTGGAAGGTTGCTACAGGTTCCCCTTGCAAAACCTTTGTTTCACTGGGCTGGACAAGCCCAGTTCCATCAGTCTTTCCTCAGCGCTCCAGCCCCTGACCAGCTTGGTGGTCCTTCACTCAAGTTTATCAACAAAAAAGATTTTTTTTCAACGAACATTGAACATCGTGTTCCAGATGCAACCCAGCAAGCTTTGAGTTAAGAGCAAAAACCATTCAATACCTGTGATCTCTTGACTATGCCCCTATCAACAAAGCCGGGGATGCTGTTGGCCAGGGCACACTACAGCCTTGTGGGTTTGCCCTAGGACAGACTCCAGCTTTTCTGCAGAGTTGCTTCCTACTCTCAAGACAACACCTTCGCAGCAGTTTAAGCCTGTCCCAAGTGCAGGACTTGGCATGCAGCACATCACAATATCACCGTGTTAAATACAAAATCAACTCTACAGTACTATTATTTTCCTTCAGCATAGAGCTAAACTGTTCTTTTATAAAAGCAAGAGCTCTGGGAAAGGTCAAGTTTAAAATGCTAAACTTGCAAACAAAAAACACTTATGGCCTCTGCCACGTTAAAAGGTTAATAAACAGAAAATCAAGACTAAATATCTAGTTTCTCATCAAAAGACTGCTATTTAAAAAAACAACTCAGGCAGCTGACATTTAGTCAATGTCTTTTCAACTAAAGAAATGTCTTATTTGGATTAGCAGACTAAGAGCAAAACACGCAAAAAAAAAAAAAAAAATCTATATTTTTTCCCCCTTCTTTTCCTTACTTGTACTTTTACTCTTTACTTTCACAGATGATAATTGAAGCTAAGATTTACAGTAAAGAATGATTAAAGCTTTTTTTTTTTTTTTAAGTATGGTGTCTCTTAAACACATCTTAACAGATAACCCAAACAGAAACACTTACTTCAACGAAATATTCTCTAGGTTGTAAATTCCAAGTGCTATTATGGGTTAGTACGGGAGCAAAAAAGGAAAAATGACACCCATTTCACAGTCCTAAGTGTTCCAGTCTCACAAGTCCAGTTACACATGGACTTCGATCAGTGCAAAAGAAAAGGTGGACTGTACAAAGGGTAACATCTTTAGAAGTAGCCAGAATTTGCTTGCTAGTGACCTAGGTACATTAAAAAAAAAAAAAACAAAACAAAACAAAAACCAAATACAATGGATTAAAAAAAAAAAAAAAGGAAGAAGAAGAAAAAAGGGTTTTGCTTCCTGCCTAATAAATACATGTATTGGAAGTTTGTGAATCCTAAAAATCCCTGCCTTTCAAATGGTTTTCCATTATGCCTTCCGTATTTTCATCCTTTTAATTCTCAAAGCATTACCATATTAGAAAAGTCATAATAGTTCCCTGAGACTCAGTAAACCAACAAAACTCACCAACAGTTAATAGAATACAAATAATTGCTTTACTTCTGCATCTTTAGTAGTGTTAACACACTGGAACATAAAAGCTTTTACAGAGCAGCGTCTGTATATATGGCATTTGCAAAACATTAACAATGCATGTCACTGACTTCAGGTTTTCCAATTTATTTATTTTTAAAGATGACACTAACACTGTAGTGTGAGAAATTTCAAATACAGGTTTTGATTCTATGGTCAGTCTTTATCTGACAGATAGAATTTGGGAATAACACATTTAGTAAAAAAAAAAAAAAAAAATCACCAGATCAGCATAGGCTACATGAAACAGCTTCCAGCTGAATGTTGAAGCATCAATTCAAGTGGTCAATACTATCAGATTCATTGGGAAAGGATTAAAGACTAATATACCCAGAACATATACTCGCAGTGCAGCCATTCAAATCAAGTAATGTAGAGTACAATGTTTAGGTCTGTAGCTCAGAAATAACATCAATATAACAAAAATCTCCCTTTACAAGTAGTATCTTGGTAAAGCATTTCAAACATGCAAATCACACCATAAACCACTTTCAGAATTTGCCTTTTTTTTTTTTTTAAACAGGTACTTTTGTATTAAGTTTTCAAGTGTGAGGGTTAAAAGTGACAGCCAACACAAGGAGAAATTTATGTATGTTTTAACTACCACTAGAGTGATATTTGATTATTATAGCTATTAAAAAAACCAACAACTTTCTATTGATTTTTATGAGATTATGTAACTTTTCATATCCTAGAAATCTTTCCCACCTTAACAGGAAAGGGGCTAGTAGACAATTAATAAATATATACTAGTCAGTAATATTCAAATTAGATAAACAGTTTGTCCTGTACTATTTGCAGTATGGACAAGTAACATAATATTGCTTATTATATAAAATACACATTGATCCAGCTAAAATACTACAAAAGCTTTATTAAAAGAGGCATGCTTGCTGCTAGTCTTTACATTAATTCACCACGGAAAGAACAGATGTTGTACCCTACATACGCTTAAAGCAAAGCTCTTCTCTTTCATTTAACTTTCTGTCTAGCATAACTTTATGGAACTATGAGGGTTCTCCTGTCCTTGATAAGAGATAGTAACTACTGCAACAGGGGTTCAGAATAGCAGTTGGATCATTCATACGTAGTAATCAAATGCAGCAACAGGTAAAAAGATTTACCTTCAGTGAATTACTACAGCAGCCTCCCTGAAGTTTACCACTTTTTCTGCCATATTTATATCTTCACAGAGCACTTAACACTTAAGCAGTCATGAATGCGCTAGTGCATACATCAGAATAGCTGTTACTGCTTGCCAGGCTCGAGATAGTGCATGAATTCTAATGTTGATCTCTCTTATTTGAACAAAATTACGTTCTCTGCCTTCTGCCAAAAGTTGTTTACAAATCATTTCTTTCTTCAATAACATCATACACTGCAATATAACATCCAGAAAGATAATCTGTTTTTAAGGATTTGCAATTACGCTACAGGCATTAGGTTTTTAGCTATGACCAGAGAGGTTTGAATTCATGCTTTCTTTTCTTTAATTTCTTTATCATGTTTTAATAATAGTTGTTACACAATAACAGACTTCTGTGTATGAAATGACGAGCTCTGTTTTAAGAACATTTATTTTACAAAACCAAACATTTATCTCAGATCAATACCTGCCTTTTTTCTTTTATTTTTTCAGATCATAGAACGTAAATACTACATCTACTAAAAAGACAATTAATTTTAAGATTGTTCAAGGATGACAAAAAAAAAAAATCGATAGGAAAATCAGGTTTTATGGAAAAGTGAATTCATCACCTTAGGATACCTATTCATTAGAACAACTCTATGTGTATTCTGCACATAGAAATGTGTACACATAGACATGCATTCTACCCTGCTGACAGCTGGCTTAAAAAAAAAAAAAAAAAATTAAAAGCTCTCTCATCATGTGCAGAAAGTCCACTGATATTAAAGATGGTATAAATTACTGGTCTAAAAAAGAAAAAAAAGAAAACAACCAAAAAACCAAACCACAAAATAAAAACTTACAAACATCAAGCCTTTAAAAAGCATTGATTGAATTATCCACTGGTTTGATTCCCCTTATCCTAATATGTTTTCTGGTTATTCTTTCTGAGACTTAAATCCTTGTCTTGGCACAAAACGTCAACCTGCAGTAAAGAACTGCTAAAAACTAATATATGAGTCACAGTTAGCAAGATTTATTATAAATTCTGTTCACATAACAGCTGAAGTCCTTCCAGAATACTAATATTCAGAGGATAATACTGTTGTTTAACTTGTATCTTACTTTGTGCCATCAAGTATCTTACAGGGAGAGTCACCAAAAAAAGTAAAAAAATTAGACAAAGAAATGACCAATATTTTAAAACATAAAGCCAGATGGTCTTGTTTGATTTTAAAACTCCTATTGAGGCAGTTCTTACTTTAGGCAAGTAATGTTTAAAACCAGTAAGAAATTCTTCTCCTCATTCTAAAGTTGTTAAGAAAAATTAAAATAAGTAGCAGGTTTCACGGCAAACAAAACAAAATTAGGACAAAGTTTCTTTGGCACATGATATCTGACCTCTACTCTAACAATGTACCTGACATTATGGAAGGGGGACTTCTAAATTGCAACATCCTATTGCTCGTCATGGTTCCATACACAAAAATAGACGGAGCACAAAACATTAAAATAAGTTAGTAATTTTTATGCTTTACAGGTATTCTATCAAAATGCAAAATAAAGGCTCCCAAATTCCTCTAGACAAGCTTGAAGACTGAAAATACATTCTGTGGGAAAAGAAATGAGGACACCTGAAAATTATTCAAGGAAGACCTCTAATATAGTAACACTGCCTTCTCAAGTGGCCATCACACACACACAAAAAAAATTAAAAAAAAAAAAAAAATTAAAATAATCTTTCAATGTTCACATAGCCTTCAAAATTTAGTAGCATTGAGATGCCCCACAGAGCAAAAACATGTAAGCCATATGACACTGGCAAACAGACTGCTACCTTGTTCTTGCTGTTACTTATTTCTCTTACTGTGTTCTTCAGCCAAGAAATATAAACCAGAAATTTTAATTCACAGCAAGATTTCAGTAAACAGGACAATACACTCACCCTACCATGCTTACACATACAGAAGTTTTCATTTTCACACTAAAGGCCAATTATTGACTAACAATCGTAAATGTTAAGACTGAATAATGTAATAAAGCTGGTAACTGGCTGTAGACAGATATTAAACCCGGTGCTTATAAAAGATACTTCCATCTGATACAGTTTAATATTTTGTACTATTCACAACAGATAATAAAGGCCTGCCAGACTGTAGTCTTAGTTAATAGCACAAACCCAATAAAGCCATCTTACTATTTTCGATGGAAAACAGGAAGGCAGAATTTGAAAGCTATTAAACAAAGAAACCAAATGCAATTATGAGTTGAAAATACTCAATGCACTAAAAAAAGAGCCATTACCCAAATATAAATTTGGATTCTTAGAGCAATTAAAAGAAAAAAAATCCATTGTGAATACTAACTGTGCAAACACCTCTTATTTATAAAGTTAAACATCAATGGAGTAGAAGGTTACTTCTCTAAATATAATACTAAAGCATAAGTACAGGTGCAAAACTATTTAAGAAAAAATAACTCTTGCAAAAAAGCACATTATTACACTAATCTAATTCAAATTAGAATGGCAAATACATAAAACAAAGAAAAAATGGAGGTTTACATAGCAGAAGATCTCTTTTAACTTGAGTAATAAACAATAAATTTAAATTGCAGACAATGCGCATGTTACTCTGTCTAGAGAAACTTATCTACATTTCCATTAAGTGACTTGTTCCGAGTTGGAACTTATGAAGGATAATTCACAAGGTTTAATCAATATAGAGAGCTATTAATGATACAATTTCATCTCTAGATTTTGGTAAGACCTTCTTTTTTGCTCCAACAACCATCACTGTCTTTGTGATTATTTTGTTTTTAGACATCACCTTATAACAAAATATAGCTAGCACAGTCCACATTTCATTACAGAGAACGTTTAAGTATTTTGTCTAAATCTCACAGGGAGGAGGGGAGAACACTTTCCTCAAGTATCTATCTTGAAAACAAAAAGAAGGTAACAAATGATTTTGTCTGAGGGCAAGGTTGAATTAAATAGTCATAGATTTTTGTCTCAGTTATTTTAAATGGAATTTAACCATAAGCACGGATAGCTGTGCTTCAGCAATTACTCAGTTTGGTAGAGAACAATTTGCAGGATTACTCAATCTACGTTAGCTGTGTCAATATCTGGGGGATTTGCATTGACAGCAGTTCATAAATCTGTCACCTGGAGTGCAAGAATACCTTCTCAAATCTATGCTATGCTGGAGTACCATTCATGCAGAGTCATCATTTCCCCTCCCCCTCATTAACAAGTAGTTTCCTACTGAAAACATTAATTTCCCTTCAGATTCCACTACTACTGAAAAGAAAATGCAGCACTAGATCTATGAAAGAAATCCTTCAACCTGGCCTCTCTTTTAGAAAAGCTACTAAAGAATGAAAGTTTTTCTCAGGTGACGGTTTTTATTTTATCAGAAGTTAGCAACATCTTTGCATTGAACTACAGCAAACAGAGTCTTTCTCCAGTGAAATATGTCAGATCAAACTTGCTGTGTATTTGAAGTATTATTTTTCCCCCAAGGTTAAATCTCCCTGAGGTACACATCAGATTTCCTCATGGTGCCGCAAAAAGGGACTTGAAACCTGGATCCTCTGATTAGACCACACAAAAAATAACTGAAAAATTCCTCCGCCAGACTTATGCTAACTTTTTTTTTTTTTCCCCTCCAATCTGTTTACAAATGTTGCATCTCTTTATCTTAAAGATACTTTCAGAGGTACTTTACAAACTGAAATGGTCAAGTCCAGATCAATGCCTTACACACATTTTACCATATAAATAAACAAGCCCTGCACATTAAATTCTGACTGCTACAGGTTCTGAAGTTCTTGTTGCATCCCATATTTTGCCACCACAATCAAAGTTAAACTTAGGTTAACAACATCCATCTTTAATCCCAAATACCTATTTCTGTAACACTGCTTGAGGGATAGCTGGGTAGAAGATGGGAAGACAGACAAGCAGCTAGAGCTATTTAACATATTCTGAACTCTACATATACTCTATTGACAAGATAATAGTTGAATAAATTCAGATCAAAAAAGCTGTTCTACTTGTATACTCCAGAAAGAGTACACTTGTATACTCCAGAAAGTATTTGTCTATCTGTTATTAAAAACAGAGGTGCAGTCAGTAAACTACACTGATTGAATGTTTTTCCCTGTGTACGGTACTTTCTCATGTGTCATGAGTTTCATGAATCTGCACTTAAGAGTTTTATAGCTTCATCTTACCTTGCAAAGAAAACTGATGTTAAAACCAAGAGACTGTGCATTTCTGGAGCCAGAGTTCATGTAGTTTCCAAGGAACAGCACTAACTCTAATAGTTTACTAAAGCTTTCACTCTTCTTCAGCTCTTCACAAGCCAGTGTAACAGCCATAACGTCAGGTTTGATATTGTTTACATGCTCATCAAACATAAGCCTGAAAAGGATCCCATTGAGACGTGACCGCAACATTTTCACTGAACTCATCTACAAAATAAAAAACATTAAATCAGTACATAAAAAACCCAAGATCTTATTTATGCAAAATAGATTATATTAAAAAACAATATTGTGCAGCCAGCAAGACTACATTTTCTTTATATTTTCATTGCATATCTTGTATTTCCAGGAATCCATACTTACCCACTGGTATTTTTCCCCAAAATATACACTTTGCCTGAAAAAATTCAGTGAAGCAATATATTGAAAATAAGAGTGTGCTCTGTGTTGACCAAACCATCTAACTTGTCAATTCCAAACTCACAGGCAATAAATGCACACTGCCAAAAACCCCTTCCTCTCAGCAAAGGAAATGTAAAGCCAATTCTGCCAGTTCAGAAGAACCAAAGATCAGCCTGAAGGTACACACGGCAAACAATTCACCACATCTCCAGCGAAGTTACCCTTGAACTCTCGTATTTACCAGTTTCCTAAAACTAAGCTTCTCAGTTTTTCTTCCTTCAGAAATGGTACAATTACAATCTCTCAAGTGTGTGTGCTGATACCAGCACAAACCCAAACAGTTACACCTCATTCTGATCAAGCTAAAGAATTATACTTGCCATTTTTAGACTCTCTTACTGAACTGACGCAAAGCTTTCAACTTGCTCTTGGTCACTGGGAGAGCAACAGGGGAGAGACACAATGAATTCTTAGGGATCCTTGTGGAAGGACAAGGGAATAGCTAAGTGACTTTCAGACACAGTAGGTCAAGCTTCAGCAGTCAGATATTTGTATAAAGCCAGGTCACATTAGTACTATTGTTCATGAAATATTTCCTGCCATTGTACTGACGGGAGCTGTTAATTGTGATATTTACAGGTGACATCAGTGGTACAGCTAACAAGGTGTTCATTTTTGCAGGTTTTAATTAAAAAGAAACCCAAACTGGTTTTTGTTCAGTTATTATCTGCAGCTATAGCAAGTTATAAAATAAATAATATGAATTCTACCAGTATTGATAGATACCAAATAAGGTCAAAGGTATTTTAAAGATACACTACAGTATATATTTGATCCTAAGACTTTTCAAGTTCACACCATCAACAAGGCCCAATCTGTGTATCCCAAAGAATAACCAGATTCAGAAGGTGGATAAAGAGGTTTTGGCTGAAATTCATGACAATAAGTTCTATATAAAAGCAACGTACCTAGATACTAAAGTAAGGATATAGTTCTGGTACACCCTTTTCGGTTCTGATCCCATGACACCATACTGTGTAGGCAAGGTACTGCCTGCTTTTCAACCTCTTGTCTGCTTGTTCTTTTAAACAAATTTGGTAACACTGTTGCCCAAGATACTATCACCTTTATGTTTCAGACACTTTGCAAAAGGTAGTATAGAACTAATTCCTTCCTGATCTGACAAAAAGATTGGAGGTTATAAATCACAATGTTCTAACGTGGTAAACAACAGAGATACTGAAAAGTATCTAAAACAGTGCTTCATTAGTTTAAATCCCTAAGACCAATTTCATTACATTAGCTATCTAAATATGTCCATGTCTTCCATATTTTGCACAAGTGATCAGTAATATTTCCTCCTTCTTAGCAGCCGACTATAACTCACAAGAGATATTTAAATTTAAGAGAAAAAAATCGTACTGAGAGTTTTTAAACCACTTGAAAATATAAGAATGATTACCTTCCAAATCTAACTCCTGATTTTAATTAGCAGAATACAGAATGATTTCCCCCCAATGTACTCATTATCAGTGGTGTTCCTGAAGCATTTTGTGCCCCCTGAAAGAAAAGCTTTGTTATGTGACAAATCACAGATCTTGACTATCAAAACAGAAAGATTTTTATGTGATCATGTCTCTTGCCCAAAGGTTTACCATGGTTCTTTGAGAAACCACCATTTTTCTACTGGTATTATCTACCAGACCGGTACCAGAAGCGGCAGCAACAACTTTCACAGGAAAGACTTGGGTGGCCTGAATAATGATGAACTCATACTATAATGAATATAAATATGAAGACACTCCAGATGGTCTCAAACAATTCATATGATCAGACAGGAACAAGGAAAAGGAAGGGATCAGAAAAAAAGCATTTCAGCACAACTTGCAATTTTTTTTTATACTTCTTCACTGTCACAAATTTCACTGTGAGTCTCTATAAGCCAACATCATGCAAAGTCTTGAAACTTTATTCTTCTAATCATTCTGTATTTCTCAAATATCATACTGAAAACATCTGCCTTGAAAGGATCTACCTTCACTGAGCTGCAGTAGATGGAAATTAAAATTAATCACATAATTTGCTTTAACTTTTGTAGAACAATCTCCAATTACTGTTTTTACTGAAAATGGCACAGAAAAAAGTTGTCAAAAGCTTTAGATCCTGAAAAGAGTCCAACAAAACACCTATAAGCCAACAGAACAGTGTGACTTAAACATCTGTGAAGAATAATCCTTTATAACACTTCAGTCAATTTGTACTTTCTTTCTTTTTTTAATGCTGTGAAGTGTCATGGAACACTGATCATTTTTTTTGCTTTGCAAGGTAGTTGGACTACCAAACCAGCAGTAAGTTTTAATTTCATTTGCTGATCTGCATAATATTTTAAAAGTATCTTAATTTCATAACAGCTGTTTCAGGTAGGTTGTTTCCTTAGAATTCAAAATGTTTTTATATACATAAAGCTCTTATCAATAGAAGACGACCACAAATGCTATTTTATTTCCTCCTTCCCCAGCCTGCCCCGCTTTCTCTTTCACATGCATGTTTCTAAACACATATGTTCAATGGCTGATAAACGTATTGAACTTAGAGGAATCTTTTGAAAATAGGTAATGTGCAAAGATTATATTCACCTAGAAAAAGGTCAAATTGCTTATAGTTCTACAAAGTTAGTGTCAAAGGCATATAAGAAATAACACATTCAAATAGGTGCATGTAACAGTAAGCATTAGCTTCCACTATGAATAGTTAAAGAAGCAAGAAAATGGATATTTCCTTTCCAGCTAACTGTAAGCACTGGACTGCATGTCATTATTTGCCCTTCTGGGCTTTCATAAAGGTCCTTGTCTCAATTCTCCACCTAATCAAGTTCTTGATTCAGTTCTTTATTCTTCATTACCATAATTTATTTCTCAAGCCCTGTATTAAAACTAGAATCAAAGGTTATTGGAGAAAGGCAAAAAGCACAATTAAATTTGCCTCACTTCCTAAGTAAAAAAGCTGACATTCTTATAATACAAATTTGTCAACTTACTAAGACAACTTACTCAGCCTCTTACCTATAATCAAAGTTACCTTTTTTTTTTCCCTAGCAATGTTCTAGAAAGATAATTCTTCAGCAGCTCTAGAAATTACAATCAGGTAAAATTACGAAGTGGCAAATAAAAATCAATTAAAGTGACTGAATGACTCTAAAGCAATGCAGGTGCAGCAAACTTCCACAAGTCTTCCCACTTAATCTGCCTCCCAGGAAGGATAGCTATTCCTGGTTATACAGCAAAAAAGGGTCAGAGAATCTGCAGGTCTCTACAACTACTCAGGAAAACCTATCCTCTTGCATTAACAATGAAATTACTGATAACGCAGTCCTTAACAGCTGAAAGAAGTTTTGCATTCACTAGAAGCCAGCAAAAAAACCCTGCCACTTTTTGAGAACACACCAGAAAGGGAATTCTTTGGTTAGTTCCAGTCGCTTGTTTTGTTGGTTCACTGAACATTTATTAACTAAAATTTGCACCATGTAACTGTGGGGTGATCTTTTTAAAAGTGGTCATGCTCTTCTTAACTTGAATTCAAAAACCTCACAACCGGTGCTAAAGTGGGTAAAAAGTTCTAAACTTTTTAAAGTTACAAACAAACAACCACAAGATTTATTTTTTTTAAAAAACTGGGGTTTTACCCACTTTTTAAAAAGTGGG
>JAOBAS010000036.1:18044610-18063962 GCA_025311575.1 Elanoides forficatus
GCAGATCTCCACCTGCAGCCCGGGGAGAGAGGACCCCACGCCGGAGCAGGGGGATGCCCGAAGGAGGCTGGGACCCCATGGGAAGCCCGCGCTGGAGCAGTCTATCTACACACACTTAATACATACTACTTGTATATTGGCAACTTCATTAAATACTTCTGTTTTACCCCTACATCAAGACAAGGCAAAAGAACTATTCCTTCTAACCTGTGGTCATCTGACTGGAGGTAAATAATCTTCCGAATATGAGAACAAAAACATTCTCCAAGTGTTCTCATAATCTTAAATTTTTTTAATATGTCAATACCTCACATTTGATGATAGATAACTTAGGTTTTACACTGACATTTATACTCATTGTGCGGACAATTCATATACCAAGTTAAACTAGAGTATCAGTTACATCTTCCCACTTATCAAATTCGTCCTCATCCAACGAAGTTGAAGCTAAATGTGTGGCAAAGAATGAAATAGACTTATTTTTTGCAGGTTTTCTTTATGTTACAAAAAACATTGCCACTGCCTTGGATGAGCCTTTTGGTATCTATAATAATTACACCTTGAATTTATTTTCGGTCTTTCATTTCCAGCAGCATATTAGCATATACCCCAAATGAAAAAGCCATTAGTCAACTACGACTGAATTAGTGCAAAATGCAAAACCTGATCCTGCCTGTCCTATGACCTGCCAAAATTTCAGACTAGGTGATTAATGAAGTTGCAGACATGAGAATCTCTCTCATAATACCTTCTGCACAGAGGTGAGACTGGGAAAATAATTTTATCCACAAAAAAACCAGCCAGCACATCATCTCTGCATAAGGCGTCAGATATAGCTATCCCAGTTCTTAAAAACCATATGCTTCTATGCACGCCTAGGCTAAGCACACAAACCTTGGAAGTAACAGAATAAACCTTGACTAATCTGGTTTTACTGGGTCTGGCTGGAATGGAGTGAATTGTTCTTCACAGCAGCCTGTATAGCGCTGTATTACAGACTTGCGACCAGGAGAGTGCTGTTAACGCCTTACTGCTTTAGCTACTGCGTCAAGGCCTTCTCCACTTCACTCTGCGCAACCCAGTGAATAGACTGGGGGCGTGCAAGAAGTTGGGATAGGACAAAACCAGCCAAATGACCCAAACTAACGAAAGACACATCCCATGCCATATAACGTCATGCTCAGTAATAAAATGTGGAGGAGGGGGGTTTAGGTAGGTTAGCCATCTTTTGCTCAGGAACCGGCTCTACAGCAGTCTACACATGGGAGATGCTGAGTGATTCCCTTTATTTCTTTGCCTTTGTTTTTTTTCCTCTTTCTCCTTCTACTTCTTCACTTCTTGAACTATTTTTATTTCAACGCCTCAGTTTTCTCACTTTCACTCTTCCTTTCTTCTTCCCCCCTCCCACTGGGGATGGGAGAGGGAAGTGAGTAAACATCTGTGCAGTGCTTAGCTGCCTACCAGGGTTAATCCAGAAGACCTGTTCTTTTCTGAATAGCTGCTCTTGACTCTGTTATCTGCTTCTGCCTAAAGGGAAGGTAAGAGAAGACGGAACTATAGGATTCTTGAAGGTGCATGCTGACAGGACAAGAAGCAAAATACAAGACGGCACTCAGAAAATTCTGAGTGTATATAAGGAAAACAACGTTGACCGCAAAGGTTGCTGAATATTGAATGCAGTGCCACTGTTAGAGCTTTCTTCAGCGGAAGGGTAATTTACTACTACCCACCCTATAGCAGCATGATGGGAGGATGCAGATAAACAGTGTACTAACCCAGAAATATCTTGATATAAAAGCTATAGAGAGGAACACAGTAAAACTGAATAGAGGAGAAACGCTGAAGCAGATGAGACAAGGTATGTATGTTTATAAAAGGGCAATGTGTGGCAGGAGAAGGGATCAACCTGGGAAAGGATCCCAGCTCTAAAGTTCAGAGGTAAAACATAAAGGAACTTACAGCAGTAAAGCAGAGAAATATCTATGAAGTCTTTTAAATCAAGATCATTATGCACAGTTTTCTGAATTTCTTTGCTTATTTTAAATAGTTAACTGAATAGCATTCTAAGACACCAGAGTCTTCGTTTGTCCTAATGCCTCCACCTTGTTTGCTTCCATTCTGTGTTTTCCTTAGACACATTTCAGATATTCTCCTTGCACAAAATCAAAATAATTTCCCACTTGTTTGGCATTATTTATGTGGGAAGGAAATTAGGAAATATTCATTTGTTAAATCAGCCACTCCCTGGCATCCTTTGCTCATTGCCATTTCAAAAATAAGCAGAAAACAGAGAGCAGACAGGGCAATCGTTCTGGCCTTCCTTCCTTCCCAGGGATCAAAAGCCCATCTTGTTGTAGGGCTGGAGGTACTGCTGTCATTTCATCACACTGTTTTAGTCACTCTGAAAATGCGTGTTACACGACAAAAAGGGAACAAAGTATTCATCCAGTGCCTTCAAACAGATTTTTTTATATACACACATATATGAATATAAAACATAATATAGAATATATGTGTATAATATATATTCTTATAAGTTGTAATATCTGTCTAAAAGGTATTATATTAATATGTTATACTGTATTTTCATATATTGCATGCCATAATTCCTTCAAGAAAAGTACTACACATGTTTAGAGATTTTTAGATCGTTACTGATCAGTGAATAGATGGTAATATTTTGCTACTGCAGACCTTGCAATAAGACTAACCAATGTATCACACTTCTACAGACATTCCTCATCTTTGTTTTGGAAAAAAAACCAAACAAACCCAAAAAACCAAATATTTTCACAACTTTATGCCATTTAGTAAAAAAATAAAATCAATAGCCTGAAGTTTTTCATAAGAATTCACTGATATCTTTCATTTTCTAAATCCTCTACAAAAATCTCGTTAGGTCAAATTATGTTCCAATGTGTCCCCATCCCCCAAAAATCACTCAAAAGGCACTTCTGAAGCCAAATTATGCTCAAATCAGAGCTTTTTAGTAAAAAGCTGCTCCATTCCTTCCTCTTAATAGACCTCTATTTCTGTTTTAATACATTTTAATGTACATTACACCATAAAAATCCAGCAAGAACAAACCTAGCTCCTGTGGAGTTAGAGAGAAATTCTAAGCACACTACAGAAGCCATCATCATCATTATAATCTTTTAGACTGACAAAAGGAAGTGAAAACAGGAACTACTTTGCCTAAGGACCTGTCAGGTCTTTGGAAGACCAGAAACAGAAAAAGAGTTTTCCAATTACTAGCTTGGTACTCAGTATCATACAATTAACTACCAGCATATATTAGGGTAACTTATGCAAATTTTATAATTTCATTTGGAGACAGGTTCTAGCCATCATAATACTTGATAGCCCTACTTTTGGAATAGATATATGTATTGAACACTAGTAAAAGCAACAGAATATGACCTACAATTACAGTTCTAACATGAAACTACACCTTTTTTTTTTTTTTAACATAACATGAAATATTATGGGCATATTAACTCTTTCAGGTATTTACAGTTTTTGATATAACAGAGTAAATTTATCAAAGTTGTCAATGCTATTCAGCTATCGGAGGGGTTTTATGAACTGTTGGAAATTTAACTACTTGAACCTAGAGTGCTCTCTGTAACTGTTTAATAAACATACAAAACTTGCATACAAGACAAGACAGTCAGAAAAAAGATTGGTCTGGCACAAAAGTGCCTGTTGCTCTTAATTGCATACCATAATTTCTTCCAGGAAAACACCTAATATGTACATAGACGGTAACTTTTTCCTACTGTAAGACTTGCAAAAACACTAACCAAAATAATTTAAACCTAAAAGTTTTCTTCTAATCTATTTGACAAAATAGAACTCTCCAGTTAATTATTGCACTAATACATACCACAACTCCAAATTGTTCTGGCTCAGCAAGATCATTATATTCATCCTTTAATTCAGCTAAGGCATTGAGTTCTGTCTGCTCAGGAAGATTCTTCACTAGGTTCTAAAACAAACAAGGCATTATATTAAATTTGTTGTATTAAACTAGCTGAGATCTTAAAATAACACACTTAAAATACCACAACATGGAAATGCATGAGGAAATTATGGGAAGCTTATTTTATTTGCGCAGGTTTAACACTATATAAACATCAAATCAAATCAGTAATTATTTAATACAGACATCAGCACCTCTGTTACAGTCTCTAATTTGAAGAATGCCTTCTCAATATTAAAAAGTTAGGCAAAACTCCTTGTTGCTGTCAGACACTGAAGAATTACACTCTATCTGCAATCTTATTTTGCCCTTGTGATTATAATTTGCTCATTAAATATTAATCAAGAAATAACTGGTCTGTGTAAAACAAGACATAACAACCTAAAAAAAATAAAAATCTTTAGACATTCAAAATAGTTGTGCACAAACTTCATTTAAAAACACCTTACACAAAAAAAAGCAACATCTCAAAATTGTACAGATGGCAAATATAATGGAACTCAGCAAAAAGTAGAACTTGCTTGATATCTTACCCATGTCCCCAAAGAAAATTGTATGATTTATTATATGATCCAAACATCTCAAAATACAGATATGCTAAATGTATAAAATATTTATATTAAGGCTAAAGAATACTTTGTTTTAAGAGATACTCAGAAAAAGTTTAGATTGTATTTAAATTTTGATACATATGTTAGTTGAAAACAAAACAATAATGTAATTCTTCAAAGAAAAAAGTATACGTTTATATTCAAGCAAGCAAGCAAGCAAGAGTCAATAAGCCTTTTTTGTTCAAAAAGGTTCATAAATCTTACAATTAAAAAACCAAAGTATGTTAAAATATTTATTAGTTGATATGTTTACACTACGGCTGTCCACACACAGAGGGTGCCCTTTACTTCATTTCTAATCTCCACTAGCCACCTTTGTTCACATGAAAGACTTATGACAAGAAAAATTAAGAAACAAAAATAATGTAATATTTTGGATGCTGGATATGGAATCCAAAACACTGTAGTAGCTTGGAAGCAAGTGTCGTTCTGTGGACTTTCAAAGGGCACTGAGTTATGGGCAAGCACTTGCCACTGAAGAAATCAAAGGGACTGAGTTGGAGACATTTACCTGTAGAAGAGAGGCAGAGATACCTCCAGATGTAGGTGAACAGTGTCCCTCCTGCTTTCCCACTGTGGCCCCTTAACAGGATTTTTGGGGGGTAACTGCCTAACCACATAACAAAAGGAGGCAACCTGTTTCTGTATGCTGGAAGTAGTGCACTTCTGTTATTAATAACTTCTGAAAAATCAACATGAGATTCACCCAACTCCACAGTGCAACAATTCCTGTACCACATAACTAAGAAAAAAAAAAAAAGTCTTCACGCAGAAATAATTTTTTTTTCTACACAAACACAGAAGGTCCTGAGGTATTCAAGTGAGAAGGCTAAGTCCACGTTCTTCAACAAGAAGCTCCTACATTATAAAGCTGCCCTCTGAAACCTGTTTAAGCAAATGGTAGAAGAACCACCAGGTTTAGAGGTTTACTTCCAATAAAGCATCTATAGAGTTGCAATTCTATAGGACTTTAATGACAACACAGATTTTAGTGAAGATAAGGTAATGTGTTACAGCTAAAGCAATTAACTCTTTCGATACTTTCTGCAACACTAGTCATAGAAGTAAAACATGTCAGAACATATGACACTAACTTGGTTAGGTTATTAGCACAGAAGTTCTCCTCCCCTCCTGTCAGAAAAAGTGCATTGCCATGTGTTTCCATAAGATGTGGTTAAAATAGAAAGGACACGCACACTGACACTATCAGAGAACAAATAATGACTGTTTAGGTTTACATCACAAAAAGACTCTAATATGACAAAAAGTTGTGCCTTTTAAACTCAGAAAAACAACCAGCACTACAGAAGAGTATTTTTTCCAAATACAGAAAACTTAATCACAGAAAACCTGTTCTATTAGAGGCACAGATGTCTTATTTTTAGAACATGCCAATCGTGCCCTCGCTCTTGCAATATTCTTGTTCATTAGGAGCATTTGATTACTGATAGCTCTGTCAGGCTTAATGAAGTAGGCATTAAAGAAGTAGAAATCTAAGGCTGACATTAAGAGGCTGAAACTATCACTCACTACTCACTGTCACAATGCTCTGAATTCTGCTAAACATGGTGTTTGACAACTGCATGTTTACCAGACCTTACTCTCTCGAAGACACACAGGGAATTGAGAATATTTTTTCCTAGACTGTCTTCCTCAAGGAACAGTTACAATAGTAGATAGTCTACCATGTACTCAAACTGATTAATCCAATTAATTTTAGCAAGTATTACAACATAAGTTTGAAAACCAGCAAGAAATGAGGACTTGGGAAGCATAACTGAAAAAGCACTTTTCTATATGCTCAATTATGCTACACCCATTTAGCTTTCACCACTTGGATACTTAGAACAAAGCAGTTTCTGCATGTACATTTTTATGAAGTATAAGTTTTGCTAAGCATTAAAGAAAGCAAGGTTTGCTTTGTAAAATTTTTCCAATCAGTACTATTGAAAACTGTTAAACTGGTAAATTAGTAACTCAGTCAGAAGATTGGAATAAAAATAAACTAGAATACACTGAACATGAAGTAGATGATAAAGCCCATTTACCCCAATACATTTGTAAGAGTATCTTTAGAAACACAGGAGGAATCTCTTCTGGGTTATCAACTAAATGTCCCTGCTATTAGAAGCAACTCTGCCACACCATTCCCGTCAGAAACGGACCAATCTCCAAAGCCTCAGTTTTTTTGAAGGTTATAAGCAGCTGAGTTCCTAGATAGTTGTATTCATGATGAATTCATATACATTTATTCTGGTGTTAACATTGCCTTTCACTTACGCAACTTCATTTTTCTCCCCAATGCTTATGCACATCACCCCGTATGGTTATAATGTAGTCATATCCCCTCTCAGCTATTTATATTGCTAATCTAATCAAGACAATCTTTTCTAGCTTCCTTCTGTAGACTGTTTCTCCAATTCTCAATCATCTTAAGTAGTTTTTAAGTTCAGCTTCCCCTTTCTAAATCCATTTTTGAGAAAGGTACCGAGTATTTTAGATAAGGTCTTTTAAGTGCATTATTCAAAAGCATAACAATTATCCTCTCTACTGGAAATACTTGACCCCACACACCTTGTGATCACATTTGCCTTTTTTATGGTGTACTGGGTCTAGCTGGGATGAAGTTAATTTTCTTCACAGCAGCCCCTATGGTGCTGTTTGACTTGTGACCAAAGCAGCGTTGATAACACACCAATATTTTGGCTACTATTGAACAGTGCTTGTGCAGCTTCGAGACCTTCCCTGTTTTTCATTCTTCAAGTAGGCCAGGGGTGGCCCCCCCACCCCTGGTGAGTAGGCCAGGGCTAGTGGTTGGGACTGGGTGAGGGCTTAGCTGCTGCATATACAGCTGTACCACAGTGGTGGCTATACTTGTTCTGTTGAGCACAGACTTACTATTACTTATCCTCAATCATTTCCAACTGATAAGCCACCATTACAACACTATCTTCCAGTATTTTGCAATTAACATGTAAGATCATGACTTTACACTTCAGCATAACATATTACATCCTATTTCTATTAATCTAGGTCTCAAGATATCTCTACATTTGTTGTAGACATAACTGTACCAAAATGAAACTATTCTGTACTTAAGGTATTCTAGGTTTTTCCCTCCTTATTGATTTTTTATTTTACTAATCCTGTAGGCTTCTCAATCAAATGATCCAATATCCCTGATCAATAAACATAAGCTTAGAACTTCTGACTTATACACATGATACGTAGTATTTGGAAATAAGCTTCCTGTGAGAAAACATACTTGGTGGTCAAAGACAGTATTGTTAGCAATGTAAATACATATTCGAAATGCTAATCAATTTCATGCCAGCATGGCCTGAGACAGGACACCATAGTCAAACACATCATCGAAGTCAGACTGGAAATAGTTTCCCATCAAATGGGAACTTCCAAAAACATTATGCCATAGCAATCCACCCCACCCCCCTCAAAAAAAAACCCACAGAAAACCCACAACCCAATGATTTCCCAAATATAATATGAATGAGAATTTTGGATACCAAATATACTACCTAATGTATTTGGAAATATATAAGTCTCAGAATATGACACTATGAGAGAATTTAACAGTATGTTCAGTTCAAGAGTTTGAGGTCTATGAGAAAACAGCAGCCCTTCCTTTAGAGCCTCAAGAAAGAGAAACTCCAGAAATGTAGGAGGCCCTTGGTGACACAAGAAAAGCTGTAGATGAAGGACGAGCAAATTTAATTTGATAAATTTCATTTACACTGTATGTTTTGCAACACAGTAATTTTATTAAAAACATTCATTTTAAAATTTGAACAAGTTATGAATTGCATAACTAACTGTGAAAAGACCAGGCAACTCACTTCAGCCCAGTGTCCCTAGAATAACCATTTTCCAGGTCCAAGAAAGGAAGAAGAAATTAATTTAGAAAGCTTTAGGGGGGAATGGGACAAGGGTGCAAGCAGGAGATGGGGAAAGACAAAAGGATAAACTGAGGCCCAGTATGTCAGCTAGAATCTGAAATTGTGTATGATATTAAGATAAACCAATTCAACACCAGTACCATTGGTGGGCTACACCTGTATACCATTCTAGGTTTACATGTTTTTCTGTTACACTGTCACTCCCCGGAGATCACGAGGGGCAGTGTACACACTTGCTCTCTTCCTACCATAAGGAAATCGGAGAGGGATGTAAAGAAGCTGTATTCCATACTTCCTTCTCCCCAGCTGAGAGGTTTGGGGCTCAAAATAAGACCAAACCAGCTTGAAAGCAGGTTTGATTTACAGATGGTTTTTGGGTTGTAGCAGTATCCTGAAACATTCAGGTAGTTTCATCTATCACTAGTGACAAGCTGAGTTGTTTCCACAAGAAGCCTGATGAAACTTCATTATTCACCAGCCTGAATCTAGTAAATGCTTGTCTTGGAAACTGAAAAACTAGAATTATCAGAGCTTTCCTTTTGGAAAGGAAACTTTATAAAGTGAGAGATTCAGAAGTACTTTTGTTAACAGTCTTTTAAAGACAGTTTTACTGCTACATGTGAGCATATTCAAAAGTAGAAGTGAAATAAACAAAACAGTAAACACAACTGATACACTTGTAGCTGACATCCAGGAAAACTCTAACTATTCTTACTCTTGAATTCTTACACCTTTACAGCATTTTTACATGGACAACAAGCTAGCAACAAAACCAGAGACATTTTCACATACCTGAATCAAGGATTCACTCAGCTTCTCTTCATCAACCTCTAAAATTATATTTTTTATTTCTTCATAAGGCAAACGGAAAGAACCCAAAAATATTGCTGAAATTCAGTAATAAATAATTAGTATCAAAAAGGTTAACAAGATTGATATAAGAAGGCAAACTTAATTTCTAGCAACTGAAAAATCGTATCTTGATCCAAAATAAGATGTTTCACAATTAAGAAGTTTTCTACATAAACACTGGATGAGCCACACTATTGCAGCTCGACTTATAATGAATTTAATTTCTAAGAAATTAAACTACAACAACACTTTCAACTGTTTAATCAGCTTCAGTTGCTCCCTAGGAGTGTTACTTATCTCTAGTAATAAAGTCCTACTTTTATGAATGGCAACATCTGCATTACTACTTAAAGAGACTTATTCAGCCACTAGAAGACTTTATGTATTATTTTTTGCTGTCATAACCATGTATGAATAGCTGTACTGCATTTACAATTGGATGAATGATATTTATGTGACATTCTAGAAAAAAATTCCATGTCAAAAGGATAATGAAGAGCTCTGCAAAGACAAACAAACAAACAAACAAAACCCTCCTAACTCCGCCACCTTTTAGGGTGACTAAACTTATACAAGACAGAATGTATATTGTAAAACCTTCAAAGATGGAGTTCTCCAAGCAATTTGATCTCAGGATGTTATAACATCTCAACAGAGCTCCATGCAATAAACTACAACTTATTCTTAACACAGATGGACTAGCATACTATTTCAATAAAGTGCTGTATATTCAAACTAACTACTATGGCTGATTTTCTGGCATCCATATTTTCAAAATTTGAAGTTTTATATCACTTGTGTCATAGTTCATTTTCTGCTTTAGAAAAATGTGCCATGGATGTGGTAATAAACAATGCACAGATTTGGTTTTCCACACTTCATTTGCCATGGGCGTAGTTGGACTAGTGACATTTCATGGTATTTCTAATTCAAATAAAAGAATCTGCTACTCTTAATGACTGATTTCCCCCCATAATTAAAGAGAAAAGCAGCAAGTTAAAAAAGAGATAGGGCTGTTTTCCTTATGATTTATAGTAGTAGCATTTGCACCTACCTTACCCTATTTCATAATATTTTTCTCTTAGTCTAACCCCCATCAAGGTCTACTTCTCCACTGCTCTAATCAGGAAGAACTATTTGGAATGGCCTCTCAACCCCCAACCCACAAAACCTACCAACACCATGCCTTCCCTGAACCAGTGATTATCATTTAATTATACTTCCAGTCTAAAGCACAATAAAAGAATCAATGTTTTGTTACAAAAAAAATACAGTTCATTAACATTGAAATCTACACTATTTTTCCATGTTACTTTTCAAAGTTTTCCCAAGTTGTATAGTGAATTCAAATCATATGTATGTAAAAAACTCCTGAACTTGACTCATGTTCACATTAGCCAGTTTTTAGATAAAGAATATTGCACGTGTAAGCAAAAAACATTTAAGAACAGTCGTGTGTGTACATGCTAATTAAATATTCACCTAATGCATTTCACATCACTTACATAGATTTTGTGCGGTTTTTCCATCCAAAATTCTTAACTCCTTAACCCTTTTCTTTGACTGAACTACTTTCTTTTCTTCGGATTCTTCTACTGTCTTTTTAGCTGGAAAGAACATATTTATTAAATTTAGATTCATTATTACAACTCTTCAGTCTTAACACACTAATAGCAACTCAGCTAGAAAGCCATAATATTGCATCTATTAGAATGAGTCCAAGGCAAAATGAATGCACTGCCCCAACATACTGTAAAATATCCAAAGAAACAAAGCAAATATATAAAATTAGGACGAACATGAAATAAAAATGTTAATATGACAATGACCAATTTTCCAAAGCACTATCAATTTATATTTATACATTTTAACACACAAAATTTGTTATCTTCAGCTCCAGTTTATTCCAAGCTCTTTCAAAAATACAATGATTTCATGTTACCTCAAAGCACATGAGTGCCCCCTGTTGAAATACTAATCACTCAATACCTTTTGAAGTTCTTCATCCAAAACGAGTAAGATAAATAATTTGAGGTTTATCTCACTACACAAAGGTAGGTTTTTACTAATTATTTATGTTTTCACTGGTAAAGAGCAAAACCAAATAAGAAAATACCATATATTTTAAATTTATGTATTTTTAATTAGCAAGGATCACTAGCATTATATTTAGTACTTAAAATTATGTAAAGTAACATGGTATTGAAATATTTAAAATATATGCTGATTTTTTGCATCATTTAAGATACTTAATTCTCACAGAATTTTCTTAAGTATTAATTAAGTAAACCCATTATCAAGGATTTATTTCCTTTTAAATATCACATAACATACCTGGAACTGAAGGAATAGAAATTGAACATGCTCAACATTAATTAAACTTAATGAACATTTTAAGTCATTTGAAAGTAACTGAAAAACTTTAAAGTCAAATTAAGAGGAAGTTTTAAGCAGACTAAATATGCCTTTCTTCTCTGAGTATTGCCTTTTGCTGTACTAATTTCATCAGCATGGGTTTCATTACAGGTATCTCCTAAGAAAAGATGTTACTTTTTAGTGTGAAGAATAACACCAAAACCTCAGTTTCAACTACTTAAAAAAAAAATAGAACAAAAGAAAACAATTATTTTTCTCCTTATACATATTACCACTAGGAAAACATCTGGCACCAAATAATTCTACTGGGTTTATACAGCTTGAATAATTAGTTTACCTTGGGCATTTTCATACCAGCGTTAACTAAGCTAGTACAAGATAGTTCCCTCATGGCCAGCTACCTCTAAAAAGTCTAAAGCAGAAAAAGCTAACCGGAGAAGACAATTCAACAATGCAATACTTGCTCTCCTCTTGCCCTGCCATTATTCTGCAAGCCTAATTACATAATATGTCCAGTTTGCTTTATATTTGTAAGAGGACAGAGCTACACATCAGCTTGATAATACACAGATAATACTCAAAATTCCCACCAGCACTGACCCTTTAACCATAATGCAATACCACTTAAAATCCTGAAGTGACACTCCATGAAATAATCACACCCTTATCACTAATTGTTCTCAATTAAACAAGGAAATAAAACCAGGTGCTCAACAAAAACAAACAAAAACCACCCAAGAGTTAAAAATTAGTTGTCCCATGAGAAGGCAATAAAAATTAGAGGTCTGTTATATGAACAGAAGCTATTGAAAAGCCTAGATTTATGTCTGTTGAGACAGGTGTGAGAAATTATTCAAGATGGTGAGTGACCTATTCCAAACTTCATCTGTTAAAGAATTAAACCCTCCAGATTTCCATATACCATTGAGTCTTTAAAATGTTGAACACCACACACCCTCACAATCTACTCACAGAGTACTATACTTGTCACAGTAGTTGTGAACACTTAAGACAAACCTGTTCTGTAACCAGCTGAGATAATACACCCACATTTCAGTGTGTAATCATTTCAGTCCTGTGG
This sequence comes from Elanoides forficatus, assembly GCA_025311575.1. NCBI lineage: Eukaryota > Metazoa > Chordata > Aves > Accipitriformes > Accipitridae > Elanoides > Elanoides forficatus. The sequence goes on from JAOBAS010000036.1 coordinate 18,057,427, forward strand.
CTTGCAAAACTGCAGAGGTAACAAAAATATTAAGTAGTACAACAAAACAAGAGAAACATAAATGTTTTTGTTACCAAATGTCACCCCACACAAAGATAACTTTTTTCCTACAGTGGCAATTCACATACATCTGATGAGACACAACAAGCAAGAGAAACACCTTTGTGAGCAAGAGTTCAAAGGCAAAGGTGTTACATGAGCCCAACTCAAAACATGGATTAAGTTACTCAGCTACTACAGTATCAAAAAAAGGAAAGATAGTTTTGGGGATTCACCTTTTAAGCATACAATATTTTATAGAAAGAAACATACACAGGATGGGCCAAGTCAGAATTCACAACAGTAATTCTGCCCATACAGGGCAAATAACCAATTTTCATAATTATCCTTCCTCACCTGTTTCCAGACTGCACTCCTCTAATGGCTGTGAAACTAGTAACCACATTTAGAACACAAAAGACCAAACATTCAGAAGTTTTATAACAAACTGTGGCTACTCTTACCTGCTTAAGCCTGAAGGGCTTAACCACCACTTATAAATAGTCCATTTTATAAATATATAATGTCTGGGTTAGATTAAAACTTGTCCACTTGGAAAAGACCAGAGAAGATGTTCTTTCCAAAGGTTCTTATCTTTTCAAGCGTGAGACTCCAAAGACTTTAAGGAAGTTTTACACCAATTCACAAAAAACATGCGAGAAATATTAAAACCAGATGCTTATCTGACTGCACCGAAGTCACAATATAGGCTAGCGTCAACACCAATCTTACCAACCTAAGGCTAACAGGCAGAAAGAGACATTAAATGACTACAATTTCTCCAAGAGAGTTTGACCTATGCTCGTGATTAGATTAAGCATCAGAGAGCTATCAAAAGCCATGCTCTTCCCTCTTCTGTTAGTGGCTCTCCACCTCTGATCACGTAGTCCATTTTAGCAGCGACTCAACTGTAACAGGACCACGGATTACAGAATTTTTAAAAATAATTAAATAAATAAATAGCTACTCAATACATTTCAGAATGCAGAATATACTATTGCTGACCAACGTCCCAACCCTTTTCAGGTACTCCCTTCACAAATGGCTGTTTAAAGATGAGACATGCTTTTTGGTTTGATGCCACAGAAACAGAGGGAGAGACAAAAAAAAAAGGATTTTATAGCAGTCAACATAGGGTAGCTCAAAAAAGCAAGATGAAAAAAAAAAAAAAAATCAATCTGGAAGCTAAAGCACCTGTATTACTTTATACAGACCTTGGAGTTTAGTGCTGTGATTATTCATTACAGCACTTTGGTAACAGCACTGGCTTATATCTTCACTCAAAAATCAGCTTTTGTCAAACTGAAAAGTCTTACAGTCAGTACCTAGAGCTGCTGACAGTCACAGCTAGGTTTCCATAACAGAGATGGTCATATTTTAGGAAAAAAGGTGTAGCAGAGAAAATTTACTTACATTCTGACCACAATAACTGGTTAAGCAACAGGACACTAGAAGAAACAGGTCAGCTCTCCAAGTCGGAAGCTTTATTCCACAGGGTCCATCTCCCACCCAACTCCCTGCTGAGCTAGCCATCCACCTCCGAGCACCCTGCCCAAGTTTGCATCTCTGGTTTCAGAACACATAATAAGCTTTTTCCCACCTTAAATAAGGCTTGATCCAAATTCAGCCTTCCAAATTCATGGCTCACCTGCCTCACTTCCCAGAACTTACTCACTAATCAAGTTTATGTCAGTCCCCCACTGCATTAACAGCCCCAGAATGATGGCAGAATCCTTCCGTAAGTGGTTAAGCCTGTCGAGGTACTCTAGCAAGTCACTCTTTGCAAAAGTGACAAATATCTCCTTCACAAGTTGTCAGTACGAGAGTCCAGAAGCCCAAGTGTTTTGTCACCACATGAAAGAAGCACATACCAGCACAGTAGAGTTCAGACTCAGAAGGGCCTTTCAGGTTATCCTCTTGTATTTCAGATCACCATGTCTGTGGTAACAGACAATGCTAATGCACCTCTGTTGTGTTGATGCAAAGCATTTTTAAATCCCCCACCCTACTCTCGTTTTTCTTCTTGAAAGTTAATCCCTTTTCACACAAATTTATGGAGATTAATATTCGGATTTATCTGGAATATATATACACACACAAACAGGCACACATACATGTGTGGATTTTTTGTTTTGAAGAAATAGAGAAAATGATACTCCTGGTTATTTACAACTATTTCCCCATTCACTTGGGAATAAGTAAGAAAGAAGCAAGCATTAAAAAAAAAAAAAAAAAAACCAATTAACAGTCATTGAAATTACAAAATGCTCCCCAAATGCGTAATTATCTCACACCCATTACACCTATAGAATGTTTCAGCTGTGTTTACTTTTCTTTACCATTTACCTCAAGTAGACAGGAGAGGGAAAGACAAAGAGAGCCAATATGATAAAGCAAAAGGGGAAAAGGTAGTTCTAGCATACACAGATATCTTTTCTAAGACCAGAAAATATAGATCTAAACATCAACATTATGTAACCTACTTTTTTTTTTTTTTTAAATTTAGATTAGAGTTCTATTTGGTTGGTAACAACGTATTTGTTTATCAGTGTTGGAGGAAAAAAGCTGATGCAACAAACTGCAAGGGATTGTTTTCTCTTCATCTTACATTATGCAACTCATGTGCAGCTCAAGTGTGTACCTTTAGTGATACCTTCATCTGGGAACTAATTTAATCCCACAGAAAGTGCACTGCTTGAAACCCATTTAGGGTCTAAAGAAAAAGTGACAACAGTAAACAAAATGTTATATAAGTTTAAAATATATTAAACACAACTAATGATAATCATGGCAAAGAACATACACAAACATGTTGAAATATATCAGAGAAAATTAAGAAAAAAATTCTACCATCAGTACTTTTGTACTTCTGTAGCAAAAAAAGTAAGCACACACAGCTCTTGCAAATTACCATTTTATACCTGTTCATTAATTTCGCTACTGAATGGCATTAAAAGTCATCCTTACAAATTTTTAGAAATACATACAATTTTATTTAATGTTCTTGGAGCTGTTAAAGCATTTTACTCTGAGTTGAAATGTCCAGTTCATATTAAACTTGTCCTTTCTTTTTTTAAATAAGCAGTGAGTAATTTTAATAAAGAATTAACAGGAAAAACTGTCAGTCATAAATATGATGAGGATTTAAATTAAAGGGAGATAAAAATGAGTACATTGAATTACAGTGTGGAGAAAGCAGAGATTTAGGTGAACTTTAGCCTATCTGAATCTGAGCCTTAATCTCCAATTTCTCCTAAGTCTGTACCCACAGTGAACAAATGCCCTTATATTGTCATAGGAAATGAATGAGCAATTTCATCTTATCTAGCAAGTGGCTTACTATTTGCATTTACTAGTATTTGGCAGCAAAAGTAAATAAACAAAAGGAATTGCTTTATTATTCCCTTTACCTGAAAAAAGGTCTATGGCTAGTATAGGAGAATGGAAGAAAAAAAAAATTAAGTGTACATACAGTTGCATGGGATGTAAACTATACATACAAAAGTATGCTTGAATAGCTGAAACTATTAATTATACTGAGAAGTTCACTCAGAAATCCCCCTATGTGATACAACTTCGTAGAAAAATGACATAAGAAGCTAGGAATGCCATTGAAAGATTAGAAGATATTTTGTAGCACAAACATTCAGTAAATTCTATTGCAACATAATAAAACTTCTTGAAGCCTGGCTAAATTGATGATATCAGGGAAGGGACTGATAGTTTTCTATTTCTGTATTACTTCTAGAGGCACCCAAGAATGGAAATAAAAGTCAAAGAAAAGGGGAGAGGGAAGAAAGTCAAACATAATGTACTCTCAAATTTGTACTTGTTCTCTTCCCTCACCAATACACCGAGCCTTTCCATTTGTCTAGCCACATAATTTCCACTCTCAAATGAAACAGTGCAGCGGTTCACACAAGTTAGGCCTAGTTAGCATAAGCCTACAAACTTCCACCAACCCCTTGTTTCAGTAAAATTGGTGAAATTTGACCAACCTCTTGTTCCAGACAGCTGAATGAATTCTGGCAAGTTTTGCATACTCAAGGAAATAGCAAAACTATGCAAATAACCTATTGATCACCTAGAAGTGCAAACGTGTCCAGAAGCAGAGCCCTGACAATGGCACCAAGTCAGAAAACAAGACTGCAAGCTAAATGGACCAGTGACCAAGGAGGTATTCTCTATGCAATCATATAACCAGTGAAACTAGAGAATATTCAATGGATCCCAGAGGAGAGACTCTGGGAGATGCCACAGTTTGCATAGCTGAAGCCACAACTTCTCTCCTAGACCACATCACCTCTCCTGCAGAACATGCATCTCATGCAATTTGTGAACTGCATGAACCGAGATTGAAGTCGTCTGGTATCCAAATGCATTGATAGTCTCCACAGTGTCATTTGGTCTTCGACTTTGACAAACAGCAAACCATTTCCCCAAATATCTAGAGATAAATGCAAGAGCATTAAGAGATGCTAGCCACGCCCTCTCGTCAATTAAGTCAGCAGCTGTGTGATCTCATGTTTATTCCCAATGCCACCTGGCATTTTTCAGTTCACCTAAAATCACTCAGTTATCAATTCCTGAAGTAACATTAATTAAGCACTCCTGCTGTCACTCTGTCCTTCCTGCAATCAGAAGAGCTAAATACCTGGTACAACATTAAAAAAAAAATTACAAAGCAAGCAAGCAACTGATCTGAAAGTCGATCATAGCTTAAGCTCTCAAGATAAAAAAACCAAAACTGACAAGGAGAAAAAAACACAGAACCTCTTGCACTCTCATATGTTTCTTGCCTAATTAATGTAATCAAGCTGAAGGAAGTGACATCAACCCAACAGATTATGCTCTGTGGAAGAAAAAAAAATAATCATAACTTAGTTTTACAAATGAGTTTTAACAAAAAGATATCCGTGGATCTATATTCCTATTATTTGTTCTCATAATACAATTTATTATTATTATATTTGACCACCACCACATTTAATGACTATAGGAAATATTTCTTATTCTATTAAAATTACCCTAAAACAGCTCTAACTAGTCTAATTTTCAAGCGCAATTTGAAAATCTGCATCATTTGAAAATCTGCATCACCATTTCCAATTTAGACAGTTGCATGTCCCGTTTACACTTTTTCCTCTCATATCAGGCCATCGTCACCACAGAACTGCAAGATAGGACAGCTATAATTACTTTCCAGATTCTAACTGATATGCCTGTTATCCATACAACTGTCAAAAGTAAAAGTACCAAGACTCAGAGGGGAAAAAAAAAAAAAAAAAAACCACAATCACCTGCTACCATATTTCATCAGGATTTTAATAAACTTATTTTCTGTTATTACTGTAACAAGTCTAGTAAACAAAAATCCTTTAAATGAATAGTTCCGCTATTGTTCCTCTTGATTAGGCTTGTAAAAGTCACATCTTTCCCAATGAAGACACTTAAGGGAATCACATTTTCCAAAGGAATTTTAGAAATAATGAAGCAAAAAAAAGATCATAAGATCCAAAAAATTCCTTCATACAGTCAAGGTAAATAGGTATTGATGTTTAACGAAAAAGACTAAAATTTTAGTAAAAATGAAGTGCTAAATTGATTTCTTTTCTTCGTTCACTGTGATATTTGATATATAAAGCTTCTAAGTATTTAAACACTAAGTAAAATACACATTTCCAAATGCACATTCCAGTATCCTCTCCCTTTTTGAAGCATTGCTCTACCATCAAGGTTTTAAACAAACATGCATGAAAAATTGTTTCACTTGTACATACCTAAATCCCAAAACCCTCAATTTGTTTACCATCTTCAAGATCTACTGTAGTTTTTCATCACAGAGTCATTTAGATGGGAAAAGACCTTTAAGATCATCAAGTCCAACCATTAACCCAGGACTGCCAAGTCCACCACTAACCTATGTCCCTAAGCACCACACACATCTTCTAAATACCTTCAGGGATGGTGACTCAACCACTTCCCTGGCAGCCAGTTCCAGTGCTTGACAACCCTTTCAGTGAAGAAAAATGAAGAATCTAAACCTCCTCTGGCACAACTTGAGGCCATTTCCTTTTGTCCCATCACTTGTTAGCTGGTAGAAGAGAACGACCCCCACCTGCCTACAACCCCCTTTCAGGTAGTTGTAGAGAGCTATGAGGTCTCCCCTCAGCCTCTTCTTCTCCTGCCTAAACAACCCCAGTTCCCTCAGTCTCAGCATAAGATTTGCTCTCTAGACCTTTCACCAGCTTTGTTGCTCTTCTTTGGACATGCTCCAGCACCTCAGTGTCTGTCTTGTAGTGAGAGGCCCAAAACTGAACATGGTATTTGAAGTGCAGCCTCACCAGTGTCAAGTACAGGGAGACAATCACTTCCTTAGTCCTGCTGGCCACACTATTTCTGATGCAAGTTGGGATGCTGTTGGCTTTCTTGGCCACCTGGGCACACTGCTGGCTCATATTCAGCCGGCTGTCAACCAGCACCCCCAGGTCCTTCTC
>JAOBAS010000036.1:18070818-18098511 GCA_025311575.1 Elanoides forficatus
TCTGTCGGACACGGGGGAAGCTTCTAGCAGCTTCTCACAGAAGCTCCCCCTGTAGCCACCCCCACTACCAAAACCTTGCCACACAAATCCAATACAGTATCCTTGCTCCTCGAGTCTCTAGTCAGGTAGAGTAACTTGTTCTAGTGACATATCAAAAGGGTTAAGTAGTGCTAATTAAACTATAACTGAAGGAAACACCTTCACATTAGAGATTTGACCTGGATTCAGAATAGATATAATGCTGATTTTGAAAATGAACTTGATTGCTATAGAAATTGTGTGGAATACATTATGATATAACTCAAAGCAATTAATGAATAAAGCTAGCAACTTTCAAATATCCCAGACCTCAAACTATTTCCCATCTGCCTCTTAATCTGAATATAATTTAATTCACATACAGACTACTTGTATTTGCTTTTCTGAAGCTGAAATTATTACAGCTCTTTATGTAATGCTAACCAAGATAATACCCAAACCACTCAATCCAAACCCTTCTGATAAAACAAAAATGCTTTGAAAAAATACTAACTTTAGCTATTGCATATGTAAACAAAGGAAGCCCCAGGAATAACAAATAAGAGATCTAGGAAAACTTCATCTATCTGACCTGTCCCTCACCAATTTTTTCCCTTCTAAATATACCAAAAAGCTTTTAAAAGCAGACTTATAAAAAAGACATAATTAAAGTGGACTGCAGCCCGAGACCCAGTAAAACTCCTGCACCTGTTCAACCCTATGACACGATAATTCTGAAGGCATTATTTATAGAAGATTTTACAGGAAAACTAGACAATACACAAAACAAAAATGACACAACTAAAACTGATCCTAACTTCTGAGAAAGTCTAAATAGATTTTATTATTTTATCTATTATATTCTTCATTCACTATCACATGATAAAAAGAACTCTATAGTCCCAAAGTGGGGAAAAAAAAAAAATAAAAAAAAATTTTTCAAACTTCCTGTATGTTACCAAAGAAAGTGTTAACAAAATATCAGTGTTCCCTCACATTAGTCCACCACAGTCAAAACTTGTGGTCAAAATATTAGCAGAGTAATTTGTGAAAAGAAAGCCTTCATTTGTTCTCAGTAATATTTACAACAATGCCTATATGTACATTTCATCATACAACACTGTGTTTTATCATATAGAATTCGTGTTAAATATAATCAACACAGAACTGTCAGGCACTCCCAAGTAAAGCAAGTAAGAGACTTATGTTACAATGGTTTTTAAATACAAATTTGAGGGTGACTATTCAGCTTCTGAGCTACTTGTAGCAAATTAGTATAATTGCTAGTAGGTCATACTAACAGTACATCTATTTTACATAGTAAGGTTTTTCAAAATAAAACATACACTTTTTGACTCAACGTTACAAATTACCTTCCACATAGATAATGAATCATTTAACTTACTGAAAGGTAAGTGTGCTAAAATGCTATTTGAAATAAAATATTAACAACTAAAATTTACAAACATTGCCTCCTAATGGGAAGTTTTTGTTTGTTTTGGCCCCTTCAGAATGCTATTCTCATTTTAGTCCTTTTGTACTATGATGAATGAAACGGGTACCGATGCTCTTGAAATAAAAGACACACACACCCTTCAACAGGAGCAGGTGTTATCACACAGCTACCATTTGCACAGTGGTTTCCTCATATGAAAAAAATGTACACAGGAACATACATACAAGTAATTCTTAGGAGGCCTCATTTGTGATTCTCCTGAACAATAGCCCAGCTGCAACGAAGCTACATGCATCATTCTAAGGTCAGTTTGGAAACCATGCTTCTCTGCGTAACTGCTCAAAGTTTGTTTATAAAGTATAACTATTGAGTCAACTTCTGTAGTTAAGCCTCAGTACCTGATGCAAAACTGAATACAAAGAACACGTGCCTTTTTTTCTCTCCGTCTTTTTTCTCTTGATACTTTGACCACAGCAGGACTGGGTATTCTCATCTGGCACAAATTGCCCCGACACTTCTGGGCAGAAAAGCTTTTATTTCACTGGTAATTATATACAAATATTTTTTTCCTTAATCAAGAAATATATTCTTATGCATTTACTGTGATCATTGTTTAAATAATTCTACGATCATTTAAGAATAAAAAAATGTATGTAAAAATACAACATAGAGACACGCACATATATAAATCTATGCTAAGTGGCAATAATTTCAGGCATCAGTTTATTTAAACAAGGCAAAGTTTTTTCCATCCCTCAGTTTGACAATTTACCTATTGGATAAATCCAGGTGAGAAGGAAAGGAAAAGATGAAAAATGGCAAACTAATAACTCTTCTTTATGGTACCTGAATTTATTCTGTTGTTGAAAAAGAACAATTTCAAACACACTGAAAGATGAAAACAAACCAGCCTGCTTCACTTCTGTGTGAAACTGAGACACAAAGACCGATTACCTAAGCATGCGATCTAACTAAATGAAATTCCTGTAAGACACGGAAACATTTGGTGACCCTACACTGCGAAGCAGTATCTTCCTTAGGTTTGGATTCATACACTTCTGAAAAGGAGAGGGCAAGGAGGAAAAGGAAACAAACATACACATCTTGAATTAATCAGAAGACCAAGAGAGCCACCTGCAGTTTGTAATCCAGAAACAAACATATTATGAGTTTGCAGTTTTTTCTTTCTGTTTTGACAAAGCAATGCATATAGTTGAGCTAGTACAACATATCTGTGCTTAATACTAGAGATTCCTCTATTAAACTGAAGCTTGCTGTCTCACACCTACAAATACAGCTGTGTTACAAGAACTTTGGCCAAAACTGAGTCCATTTAAAGCTTTTAAAAGTTTAAGTTCCCTGGTGAATTTGATCTAGCCTTCTTAGCATATCAAATTCAGATCCATTTTTTAAAATACTAATCCCTTCTCCTTTTCTTTATAAGTACCAAACATGAATTAATGCAAACAGCTTTCCTTCAAGTTTCATGGTGCACTGACCTCATTCTTTGGCTGCTACTTATCTCTTCACTAAAAAACAACTGAAAATTAAGATAAACAAAGATTTTTTCTCCCCACTAAAAATATTTCCTTACGTCAAGCAAAAAGGAAGGGCTGATGAATAATGATGCATATTTCTTATTGTCATTTTTCAGTCAAGAATAACAGTGAATATCAGATTTGCAATATTCACAGAGGAACACTGCACAGAAGTAGAATCAATCTTGAAATATTACATCACTTAGATGGCAGAATAAAAACTTTAAAAATGCATTTCATGCATACAAACTTAATTATTTCAATGAGAATGTTTGAAACTAAAACATTAATTCTGATCAAAGAAAGAACACTATCTGCTTCAGCAGACTAACTGGTCACAGAGGGCGTTAAGAAATAATAAGAATTCATGTCGGAAAAACATACCTGTTAACTAGGGGGGTCAAGGGGAAGGAACAAAAAATCAACTGAATCAAAAGTATCTACTGACTTACACTGAAACTAGCCTATCATTCTTTCTTTCTCCCCCTCCTCAGTATCTGGCAGAGGTGTAAAAAAAATGAGTGTAAGTTACTGTAGAAATTTTAAAAAACCCTGCAAAGTAACACACCAGCCTTGAAGAATGGTTGGTTTCAGAGGAAAAAAATTACACACCATTTTCTTCAGGAGATCAAAAAATCAGCCTTCCTCCTGTCAGATGTAGAACACAAAAGACATTAGGTTTAAAATGCCCTTCCTGACTACGTGATTTGGTAGTCAGTTATACATTCCCTTCTTGCATAAAGGTACCTCACACAATAGAAATTAGAAGGTACAATAAGGTTCAAAAGACAGAAATTATTGTGAACATTCAATGGCTCAACAAGTAGGGGCAAAAGGGCCTCAAAGAAAACTCACTGAAGACTGCACATGGGTATTCCACATGTGAACATAATGTGAACATCCTCTGCCTAATGCTAACAAGTAAGACTACACTATTTATTTGCACATGGATATTACAGAATTCACATGTTAATAGTATCAACAAAATGTGTTCAAACCAGAAGGGTTGTTTTAATTAAAGCCTGATTAAAATATACTAAGGACATTGCATCTTCCTGGTTTATACAATCGTATTTGTTCAAAACACATGAAGAAATTAAAACCAGACAGTTACGTCTTTCATATCACTGTACTACAAAACTTTTGGGAGAAAAAGAATAATTTCAAATACTGAAATAGTTAAGTTACTCAAACTTTCTGGCATGTTTTCTTGACAATGGAAAAAATAAATTTAAGGTGTTCTTGTGCATGCTGAGCAAGGGGGGAAAAAAAAAGTTGAAGTGGGAGGGAATAGCTGCCCACCTACATTCTCTCCTTTAAGCCACTACTTTAAGAAAGCTGACATTTAGACCTCAAATGCTATGTATCCACAGAAAGTTGGTGACAATCAAAAGATCACCACAGCTCAGGTTTTAATAATTCACTATAATTAGGATGTCACCATCCAAGCACTTCAAAAGAGAGAAGAAGAACGTACAGAAGTTTTACCAGACCTGAAGGAAGTCTTGATAAGCTACCCCAATCAACAAATGCAAACACAAAATGCTAGTCAATGATCTGCTAGCAAAAAAAAAAAAGTCAATATCTTTTGAATAGTATTTTACCAGCAAGCTAGAACAACCCCAAGACGACTTAAAAGGAGGAAAATCTCCACTGTAAGATCATACAACTTGTGGTGAAGAACTCAAGATGCTGATGACTTGTTGCAACACCATTTGATCTCCACTCTTCAGGTGGACAAAAGATAGGTGAGCATAACATCAGAAAAAAGAAGAGGTGGATAAGTTTATGTTTGTTAGTATCAGCATAAACTGGAATAATGGTGTTTGTTGTACTTTGATTAAACTTAACACTTTAATAAAGTACAAGCAAGTGTTGAAGTGTCCATGTAAGGTTTGCATACTTTTCATGAAAGCATTGAGTGCAATACCTGCATACATCTACCATACCACCTATGTACAGTAACAGCCAGTATTCCACCTTCATCTACTTTTAGAGCCTGTCCCCTTGCTATTTCCAGCAAGTTTAAAAAGAACATTTACCTTATAATGTTTACAATAAACTTATTCGGATAAGCATCATTATCTGCTTACAATTCTGTACAAGTACAGTTTCCTCAACTGTTTACAGTCAAACTTCTATAGTCTAACAAGAAACTATTTATCACCTTCAAATAAATATTATTAATAATGTTGACAAAAGATGACGTTGCTACCATCACTGTACTTAGTGTTATTTAAACATCACCTTTTTCTTAACCTCATCATGTCATATGTTGCGTCCTCCTCAGAAGTAATGTTGTCTCCCCAGACTGTTCTTCAGCTGTTTTGGTACGTTTGTTATGCCCTTTATTAAATTTTCCAACATCCTTTTCATACTACTTTCAGTTGCGCATTTCGACCCTCTTCCTCCTCAACCAACAAAACAAGTTTAGATACTAAAATCCTAGCACTGACCCAAAACATGAACAAATTAAAACTAAATTTTAGTTAATCCTATCACAGTTTTACTAATTTTTCATTAATTACTAATATTTTAAAACTGAGCTACAGATAAGTCCTAGAAGTTGTTCATAGAGGGAGATATCAAAGGTGGGATGGGACAGCCACCTAAGTTTTCATATTGTAATTACTAAAACAAGACCTTATTTTAATAAGCTGTTTAATATATTTTATATTATGCATATATTATTACAGTATACATATAAAAATAAAAAGCTGAATATTTTGTTCATGTTTTGTTCAATTATAGTTTACATACAAGTTTGTTTTTCTCTTGTTCTTTCTCACTCAAACTCCCATAATGTGAAAAATACAACTCAGCTGTTAAAACCTTATTTCAATTTTGAAAACATATCAAAATGATTGTTGAATTGTATTTTAAAAGTCTAACCGTAAGGAAGCAACAGAACCCTGGTCAAAAAGTTTTCCCTTGAGGTAAGTTGGATGGATAATGTATTCAGTACTGGAACAATCCCAGTAGTTACAGACTATTATGTACTAATTACTACCTTTACAGATCTACTGTACACATAATTAATTTCTTCAGAGCACCACTATCATTCTTGACTGGCAAAATACACAACCTAAATTACAAGAGCCAGAAATTAACATGATCCTTAAGGGAGAAGGCATTAACTTGCTTTGTAGTGTTTTGCAATTAGACTATCAATCAAACACTGAAAAGTGATTTTGATAGCAGCAGGCCTGATACACAGAGTATTGTCACATTATTACAAAGTTATCTGAAGCTTCAAGCATGTGATGTATCACAACTTATCTACAGAGCCATAACATTATAATCCTTTACTTTTACCTGCTAGAAGGCATCATCATACAATTATATATGTATTTAATATTAAAAAAATAAAACACCAACATAGGGAGTTTTTGAGATCATATTCCACAAAGCACTGCACACATCGCACTGCTGCTGAGGGTGTTCTTTTCCCTTATACTGGTAGCTGAAGATAAAATTTTAAGTCAGTTAAGGGACAAAAGCAAAATTTACAAAAAGACTGTTCTAGATGCACAACGTAATATGACCTGCTTAAATGATTTCAAAGATTTGCTATTAGGCTGGAGTTCTTGGCAAGAACCTATAGTTTAAACACTCCATTTTAGTTGTTTTTTTGAACGACATTCTACAGAAATACAAACATACACACCCCCAACCCCACCAACAAGCAGTAGCCCAAGCTTCCGGAGACATATAAGCAGACTGGATTAATATACTAAGTAAGCATAAATTCTTGACAACTTCATTACGACATTTCCCTCACTAGAAAATTACTACTATGCATTTAATTAAAATTTTTTCTAGTTCTAGAATTTTGATAGTGGGACCATCTAAACACATCAACAAGAAGGCATTCTTAGTTGACAATGCACCTCATTATTTCACTGTGTATTAACAGAAATTAATGACTTAACATCACATAGACTCACAAGGATAAGATGCAATCCAGCTAAGGAGGGTTGTTCATTGAGTTTATTTCACATTTTCTTTATACTCCATAAACTGGAAATAATTTTTTTTTAAATTAAGAAAATACTTGTGTGATCACACAAAGCTTAAAATTGATCACACAAGTTTTAAAAAGGAAAAAACCTATGTAAAGGTTATGCTACTTGTTAAAAAAAAAACTTGTCTGAAGAGACTGTTGCTTGCAGGTAAGATTTAACTCTTTTAAGATAAGGTTGAGCTAACAATACCTCAACAGAATTCCCTCCTCTTGCTATTTAAATATCAAAACATAAATCAATGCATGATAAGATTATTTTGCAAACCAAATACTACTGAGCCTGAAATTTTCAAGCCATGACTCAAAAACTGTGAAAGGATGATGCATGTTTTCACCAGCAAAATCACTGCTTTCACTTCAAAGCAATGCATGATTCACAATAAATTCTGGATAATATCACATTCTCTTAGAACTAACTAGGTCAAAAAAAAGTAACTGACTGGAAACTAATACCATTTTTACTCTTTTTGTCTGTGCTACTACACAAGGAATATGCATCTATGTGTTCCATTGCCACCCACAATGCAGTAACTGTCCCAGTTCTTAATACCACCCAACTCATTAACGACCACCACAGCTGCCCATTCATTTTCAAGTATGCCTAACCTGGAATATCATTTATTTGTCAAAATAGTCTGCTAGATTACAATCATTGTTTCCATCTCCGCATCTAGAAGCCCAGTTCCAAGCTCAAAACACTCATCTAAGATCTCTAATGAAAATTTGAAGTCCTGAAGTCCGTTTGTCAGAGACCCTTATATGTGATTTGAATCACTTGTGTTTCTCAAAGAGAAGTGGAGAAAATCCTTCCAGACTGTACTGAGACAGTAATAATTAGATCTCAGTTAGCTTAGTTCAAACCCCAAGACTTCAAAATCCTGTGAAGTCTGAAAGGGAATACTTTTTTAATGTTTCCATTGCTCCCTGTACAACAGATGTTTTCATAATTGTGCTCAGTAACTGATTCACAGACCAAATACTGCAGTTTGCCTTTTAGTACTGATTTTAACCTACCTAAAAACATTCTACATCTTCACAAGGCATCAGTATTAAATATCTAGTGTTACAGTAGCAAGTAAAGATTTAACTTTATGCATACTACTGCAAAAAATTTGGATCTATTATTTTACCAGTCAGGGTTGATTCCTTTTTATTCCTGGTGCGCTGGGATTAAACATCCTTATGTTTTATAAGCAGCTAACTGATGAGTGCAATAATTCATTAACTAATGAAAACTGTGCTTCAGAAGTGTCTTCTTATGACTTTTCCCCATCTCCCTCTACTTTTGGTCTGCAAAAGTGCCACTTCCCTGCAGCTTTGGCTGCCTTCCTTGAACACAGGTGGTACTCAGATACCAAGGCAGCACATAGATTAGTGACAACCAACATTAAGTTATTCTCGGAGTACCTTAAAACAAAACTATGTTAAATGAGGAAAACCCCCAAAGTTTCATTCTCATTGTGTCAGACAATCATCAATAGAATTCAGAGGTTTAAACAAATATAATTGCTACAACCTATATGGAATTAAATATTTTTAATAAGTGTGTACACTATCATTTGTTTTACTTCAGTTACTATTCCCACAGGCATTCCAAAATGCCATGAAATACAAGATACTAAATACTAAGTCATCACAATTGCTCTTGGCAATTGTTAGTTTTCTTCCACTCATCCATTTATTTGTTTTACATGCTGACTGTGCTCTTGAGAGAATATAAAACACATTCCTATTTGTCTATCATTCTCCTGTAATATATTGGGAGACCACACCAAGAAATGGGACTAAAGTAGAAGAGAAATTTGATCCTAAATTATGCTTAAAATAAGTATTTTAGGGATTAATGAGCTGCCTGTGGCTGTTAAGGCAAAAGGTGAGGAAGAATGGTGAATATCATTTTACATTTCACTTTGCAAATAGCAGTTGTAGAAAAAAGTTGCTTCTGGAATGCAATTATTTGAGCCTGTGCTGCAACTAAAGACTCTTCTTGACTTCTAGCAGGTTTTCAAGTTTTAAGAAAAACTTCAACTCAAAGAAAGGCAACCCTGACTTTCTCTACAAGCCAGCCAAGTAAGATTTTAATATCATGGGTAATACGTAGTACCATTTTTAACAGTCTTCTCATCCTTTGTTATGGCATGTTATTTTCTACAACCATTAACTGAGAACAACATAAGGAAGATCAGGAAAAATATCTGCAAGGCTGCCACCACAGTAAGCTATTTGAAGAAATTCTGTTGTTTGTAGTTTTAGAACTGTGCAACTATGCCAACAAGAATCTCCTCTCATATGAAACGGACAGCTAAGTCAAAATGTCAAGAGGGTTTTTTCAGCATTTTTAATGAAGACGTTTTTCAGGAATTCAGAAACATTTCTTCAGATTTCTAATGAAAGAATTCAGTTCAAGGGAGAAGCTTGTCATTTTCAATAAGAAGGGTCTCATTCCATCGTAAGTGTTATCTGCTGCTAGAGCTTCCTTCCCTTAAAGGTCTTCCTGCCTTGCTGCCACACTAAAACCAGTGACGAACTCCACATCATTTTAACCTCACTGCAATGCTACGAACCAAGAATCTATCAAACTTTGGTATGGAAAAGAAGTGTTAAATTACTGCAGATGATGCTTTTGTATTACTGTGTGTAATACCTGTACATTTAGAGCAGAAAGTGGGAAGCACTGTAAAAGCAGAGTACTAATGGCTCAAATTCAGTGACTACTGAAAAGAACATGAGCTCTCAGTGAAAAACTGCATATCTTATGAAAAACACAACTATGACTAACTCTTTGAAGGGGTTTCAAAAGAGTACAGAAAACGACATTCAGAAATAACTCGAGGAATCTACTCAAGAAATGGTTCAGGGAAGTTATGGTCCTCTGAAAGACCGTCCTTAACCCAAGTTAACTTTTCAAACACTGTATTAGTATAAACTGCAGTTCTTACTCCTGGAATTCAGACAATAGCCAGGACACCACAAACCTCTATGTGCAATACAACTTTATTTTGAAGTAATAAAATCCCCAAGTAATTGATAGAAGTGAGACCATTCTAGTGGTTCGAATTAAAACAAGACTCCCTATTGTTACAATACAGAGCATCACATGAATTGTTAATTCCCAAAGCCAAACAAAGTAAAAAAAAAAAAAAAAAACAAAAAAAAAACCCAAAAACAAAACCAAAAAAACCAAAAAACCTACCAGCACAAAAATGCTTACAGTCAGTACATATATTCACTTCGAAATCCTAAGTGTGTGTTTGCTTACTCAAATTTGGCCTATCAACACTTGACACACCTCACTCCATCTACCTTTAAGAACTGCACATCCCTAAAGTATATCATATTCTAACTGGTTGATAAATGGACAGAAGATTTGTAGCTAGATCAGGAATTCATTCTTTCAGTACCTAACACTTCTTGGACTCTAATTTGTTAGGCTTCCTCATTAGCTCCTGAGTAAGTTGTTATTGAACTGTTCTTCAACAGTACTTGCTTCTTTTCAGGCCTGAAACAAATTACTGGTAAATGGCCACATATGAAATACTGATCAATTTACCATTAACTATGGCTAATAATGAAAAGACTTGAAGAAGCTATGTGCAGCTTCAGAATTACTCAAAGACCATTTGAAAGCCATGAAGAGCTGAGGATGGTATTAAAGTATAAAAATCATAACCAATATTCAGTTGTTAGCAACTGCATTCCCAACTCAAGATATAAATATTATCATCATATCTCCCATTGAAGGAATTGAGTGTTTGAGAAACTATTTTCTTCATCTAAAACCAATAGCAGAAGAGCTATTTACATGACATACAGAGCAGCCTCAGTTACACATGACAGAAAGCTCCAACATAGTTTTTATTCTCACTGTATTGTTCTCTCTAGTAGTCAAACAGGCCTATTTCACACTGTGTTCCAACAATAATCAGACTACCTGACACTTCCCCATGGTATTATGCAAACAGTTTAAAGAGTGTGCACTCACATATTCAAACCTTTGAAAACTAACTTATATCATTCACTAATAACAGTAACAGTGCAGTTTAACTGTATATAACTTGGGAAGAGTGTGCTTCTTAGCTTATACAACATAAATTTAAATACTAATTAGAAGAGTATATGTAAAGACTTCTCTTTAAGAAAAAAGAGAGCTGCATATAGTATTATTTAAAAAAAAAAAAAAAGTGAAAGCAAAGACTAAGGAGACCAACACAAGAACTTTGAAAAGAACAATGGTTTCATCTCACATATTCCAGAATCATGGCAGTAGGCATATTATAGAGTTGTGACTTGGTGATTCAACTGCATGAGGACTTTGATTTAGCAGAGTGATACAAGCAAGTAAATTTTTGTTACACAACAAACCCTCCACAGGTGGAATATCTAAAAGAATCTGACAACTTACAGTTCCTGCAGCTAGGAATATTAATGCAGATGAGCATGATTTTAGGATTAGAATTTAAATGTAATTATAATTTAATTTGAAGAAAATTCACATCAGTCTGCAACACACCCTGCACTTAAGAGGTATTATTAGAAAAGGTTCCTCCCCTTATACTGTGAGGGAGGAGCAATTCCTGTAATAAACTGCTATGCTTAATAAAAACATACATTGTAAATCATCTTCCTGCTATAAACCATTATACGAATTCCATAGCATTGCATAAAGCATAAAAGAGACTGTCATTGCACAGTTTTAAACTTAATAAAAGCATAATACAAAGTAAAAGAAGAAAGTACCTTTCATTTGGGTTCCAAAGGTAAGCGCCAATTTTGCAAACAGTTCTGGGTTTTCAAATCTATCTTCTTCAGCTTTTACCCAAAAGCTGTTTTCTGCTATCTCTTGAGGCTCAATCTGAAAGAAAAATGGCATCTCCAAAGTTAATAACTAGTATTTTCAATAGCCAAGTTAAAGCCAATGCTACTAGACTTTCGTGATAATTGGAATGAATTAAATTTAGTTATGTTCCAGCTATTCTATTCTCTTAAAGATGCTTCCAGAACAAAACATAATCAGATTAATTGCCTTCTATCTACACAATGATTTTTATTATATTTCTCCCATTCAACAAGTTTTCCAAACAGGCTTGATAACATATTAGCATCTGGGTTTGAAAGTGTTCTAGCCTTCTCTTGCTTATGTTCTATACAGTTCCCAAATTCTTCACCACTGATATACAGCCCTGCTGCTTGAGAACTGTAAAAGGAATAGTCTTTGTTACACTGTCAGAGTACGGAATACCTTATTTGCAAATGATATGTCAATGTAGACCTTTCAGTGACTCAGTATTAACTCTGTAGAAAGAACTATCTTTTTAAACATCACAAATAATTTTATACTTAATATCACTTTTTTTAAACAGTTTCCATTTTTCAAACGGAAACAGATTTCATTGCAGTACCTTATTTGATACTATATTAAAAGAAGAAAGTATTCTGCAACATAGAAGCTGAAAGCCAATTTTACTCTTCATGTATGATTCAGAACATCTATTTGGTTTTCAAAATACATTCCTCTTCCTGTTTTTAAAGTCTTACCAATTTTTGTTTACGAGTTTGTTTGAATGCTGATTAATTTTCAAGGGCTATTTAACTTCAAGATGATACACAGGAATACACAAGATACACAGGCTGAGGGGAGACCTTATCACTCTCTACAACTACCTGAAGGGGGGTTGTAGTGAGGTGGGTGCTGGTCTCTTCTGTCGGGTGGCTGGTGACAGGACAAGAGGAAACAGCCTCAAGTTGAGGCAAGGGAGATTTAGGCTAGGTATTAGGAAAAAATTCTTTACTGAGAGGGTTGTCAGACATTGGAACAGGCTGCCCAGGGAAGTAGTTGAGTCACCATCCCTGGAGATATTCAAAAAGCACATAGATGAGGTACTCTGTGCCATGGTCTGGTGGGCATGGATGACGGTTGGACTCGATGATCTTGAAGGTCTTTTCCAACCTAAATGATTCTATGATTCTATTTTAAATTTATAAACACTATATTTGTAAGCCTCACTAGGATTTCACAGCAACACATTGGTCCTCCACCTTTCACTATATGATCAATCTATTAACGTGTAGCTGCTTTACCACCAGCTGCAGGTAAGACATTTTTTAAAACTACCTTAATCAAACACTAATGGTGAAGACAGTTACAACAAAAGGCACTAAATTAAACAGAAAGAATTTTGTTGCCAAAATTATATCTCCTTAAAAGTTATGTTCAGAGACTTTCCTCCTCTTCCGTATGCAGATCTTTGGCACTGTTCCCAGAGCACTTAAGCAAAGCGTCCATCTGCAGTTACTTTCCATTGTCACACACACTGTTCAGATGTGCACTTTATAAATTATTTCTATAAACACATGAACATAATTGATTACAATGAAATTGGCTGCAATGACAAATATGTATTATGAACTAAAAAGCTTATTTTTCTATAAATTTACAGGATGGTAGTCTGAGTATGTTTCACAGTTACAAAACTAGTGCAACTGACTCTAGAATCGGATATTACTTAACAAGGACAACTGAGTGTAGAAAGCGTAAGTTACATGTATGGCAGGAATTCTTCCCTGCTTAACTGAGATGCCTAAATAAATGAAGAAGATAAATGAATTGCAGGAGAGAAACTATCCTGACCAGACAAAGCAGTGGCGAGTCAAAAATGAGCAGCAACTTCAGGACAGAATGATATTGTCAATGGCAGACAAATTTTCTTCCCCTCCCCCCGTCAAGAAAATTGCCAAAATATAAATCTGTGATGAAACCTATATTCCATAAGGAAAAAAATTCCAGATGGAAATACCCAAACAGACACAAGGGGTTAATATAAAAATCTGGATGTCAAAGATCATAAGAGAAGCTAACTAAAATAATAGCCACAAAACATTTTCCTAAAAGCCCAGGTGGAAATGCATTTCTAAAACTTTAGAGCTCCATTTCAAAAGAAGAAAAAACAGTTTAAATAAAAAATCCAGAAAAGTGTATGACAGAAGCTTTGAAGAGAATAATCTTCTAAACAGAAAAAAGACAAGGACATTCAATGGTGAAATATCTTCAGTCAAACACTTCATAGGAGGGGAAGTGACTTCCTTTTTTTAATAAGGGTTTTAAAGGTTACAAAATTGTATAATTCAAATAATTCATATGCATGCATGAACTAAAAGAACTTTTATATAGCTAGGTGAATTTCAACGTAAAAAAACCAACTCCAAAACTCTGGATTCAAATACTGGGTAATGCCATATTCCTGAAAGTAATACATGAGCATCTTTTCCAGTATGACAACTCATACATTCTTGTTTCTTTTTAATAATACAACTGGGCTACTTAAAACAGTCCATTTTTTCTTCTTCAATATCTAATATATTGGTGTGGTTGGCTGGAGGTTAAAGATATATTGTATGGATGTTTTAGGAAAACAGCAGGACCATACAATTCCTTTTAAGTTCATAAGCATTAAAGTTAATATTCTCAAAAAACTGTTCAGTTTTCTGGAAATGCACTGACAATTATACATTAAAAAAAACAAAGAAAATCCATCACCAATTGCATTTTGCTGCACTCTCTACAGTTACTTGTAACATCACCCTCACCTACAATTCTCTATAATGGGCCTGAAGTTTCCAGCACTGTCATACCGTAGTGTAGCTCGAAGAAGGCACATTGATGCGCATTAGCCAAAACCAAAGATTTACAGTCTTCCCCCCTCCTCAATACTTTTAATTCCTTCTCCCGCAATAAAGGAGTTATCATTTATCCTTATATGCAGATTATTTTATAAGAATTACAGACAGAAAAAGTAAAGAGAGTTTCAAATTTATTTTAACATTTATTGAAATCAATACATTAAAACCATGGCTGACTATTTTAAATATCCTTCTGATTAAATATTTTGAAACGCTGTTTTTCAACTACTACTGCTAGATACACTTTCAGATTATCTTGGCACATCTCCAAATACTTTGAAATCCAGTGGCAAAGTACTAAAGATAAGTTATAAACATTAATTCTTCTGGTAAAAGAAACTATAAATTGGTATGACATGCATTTCTACACAAGTTTTATCTCAACCTTCTAGATTCCTCCTTCTAAAGTTAGTGGGATTAATCATTCACGATACTGCTCTTATTTGTTACTCCAAAGAGCGAGCCATTTGACTATTCAACGCTTCAGAATTTAGAGGAACACAAAACCTAAGCTTACTTTTTATTTAGAAAGACAATTAAGATGACTTATTCAAAAATATCAGAGGACAGCCTAGTTCCTCTTCCAACAGTAAAATTCTGTCATTACTAGTTCTTGGAAGGTTTCGCTTGAAGTGGTGACGGTATATATTCAGAAATGATACAAAACAACTTACCTTGAACCATCTGAAAAACCCCATGGGAAAAAATAGAACGATTTCCAGACACAGTCCAGTGCTGTTGCCCTAAAACCATCCATCTTTACATACACTCTTAAAAGTGAAATTCCGTTGTGTCTGGCAGGGTAGATCAGCTATGTAAGAACTCGATGGACATGATCCTGTGTCCTAGCAATATAGTGACAACAGTCTACAAAGGACTGTTATTGCTATGCAATGACGTGATGCATTTCAGAGGCTTCCTATTGAAAAGATGGAGCATCTTCAGCCAGGAGCAACATCTGGCATCACACGGCATCCAGCTCCATCCAGGACAATGTGGTACTACCCAGCTTTATAGAAAGATGTATATCTACATCCATATGAATTTCCCAACAGTTTTACCAGCTGTGAAACGTCCTGAAAAAAACCCTGCACTACTTCAGCGTGCAATTTAAATTACACGTGCAACAGTTGTTCCATATTAAATTGCAACTTATGGTCAGCAATGACCATCTGTAGCCACTTAACAGCTTAGTAAAATCAAATTGTTGATGAAAGTAAGTTCTTGGTACCAACATACTATTGAGATAGAATATGGTTTTCAAGGAAAGTGTCAGACACTAGCTAGTAGTACAAAGATTTAGCACCTTGACAAGTAGCAGATATCCAGTCAAACTACACTGACATCCAAGCTAGAGCTCAAACCAGATGACATGCAATATAGGAAGGTCCTCCTTTGATTTGCCTTGATGATTTGGTAATCTATGTATTTTTTCCTACTGCAAACCTCAATATGTCTATCACATTTCATACCACTAAAAAACTGTCAAACACAAACTGCCTTTAAGATGTGATGGGTTTAGTCTTGAAAATAAATGCAATTATCTAGTACCCCAAATTTATTTCCTCTATATGGAAGAAACAGTGGCTATACTGATCAAAAAGGGATTTTAAAGTAACACATATGCAAACACACACCTGGATACTTGCATAACTTCTCTTGTCACAAAGTGACCAATTCCACTGGGAGACAAGTAATAACTGGTAACTGCTCTTACAGGTTAGTTTTGCAAATCAGACATTGTGCTTGCAGTTTACTGCTCAAGTAAATGTTTATATTTTAAGTTGTTCTGAAAAATGAAATTTGATTAAATATAACCGTGTAAAGACTGCAAAAGCTCCCATTCACTGGTAGTTAATGGTGCCCAACCATGTCACTTGAGCAGTCCCATAGCTCCTCCCAGTGGCCAAAACCCTGCCCTAGCACATTACTAGTCAAACAAGCAATAAACATCCCAAATTAATACCTGCAAGTACCATCATAAACACAGACACAGGCACTCTCTGACCTTACAACTGCATTAGACATCATGAACCTAGAAGGTTTCCACATCAAGTAGCATGCTGTTATCTATGTTTCAAAACTGCTTTAAAACTATTCCTAACAGTTTGGATATATGTATGTAACTTAATACAAAGCCACAATTCACGTTCACCGCACCTAACAGAATGATGCCCTGTCTTTTTGCTTGGGTCATCACAGTTTTTCACTCTGCTTTGATACAGACCAGTAATATAAGCAACTCTCTGTAGAACTATGAATTTCAGCGAACATTCACCCACCGATCATACTCCACATACCTCAGAGGAGTCACAGATGTCCTCTCAGACCCGCCCTCATGACAGGGCCAAAAGAGAAAGAAAACACAGTAGTTACCTACTGCCATCTCTGCTGTCACTACATAAATCCACTGAGCTTAGCACACATTCTCTGAAAGCTCGCATGGGAAGAAATCTCTTGCTCAGCAATGTACAACCACAGGCTTTTTTAGAAGAAATTTGTATTTGAACTACGGCAGCTACCTGGGATACTCATCTGTCAAACATCAAATGCAACATTCTGTCAACAAGAATCTCATTTAAAAATTCATTATAGTATACAGTATCAACTATATTTGTAAAGGAGAGGGAAGGAACATCAGCCTCACAATTCCAATAGAGCCATGACTTTAACTCAAGTTTAATATCAAACCACATATTGCTAAATGAAATGCAGTAATAATTTTACACAGAACTAAATAGCTAAAAATTCACTCTAGTAAAAATTTCTTCAATGCTTACAATATAAACTGATGTTTAATAACACCATTGCCTTTAGAACCTTATGATAAGTTTTGCAACTGTCTTAACAGGGTAAACACCTGCCTTTCTCAGAGAAAGAAAAATGCTGTTAAAGTGTGTTTTGTAGTACAACTACCATTGACAGGCAGGTAAGGCAATGAAAGTCAAATTTCCTTTCAAACTTCCAGAACATATCACAAGAACAAAAGAAATGTGAACACAAAATAATTGGCTTAATTTCTTAATTAGATGCTCTAATTTATAGTAAATTACTGTATTTGTTCAGAGGACTGATCTTAAAATAAGTCTTAACCTCATGTCAAGACATCTGCCCTTAAACAGAAGATTTTAGTAGTTTAAGTCTCTATACTTATTATCATGGTAAGTATAGAATTATTTCTTTTAATTAGGAAAAATACTTTTGCCAATGCCTTCCCACCTTTCTCTTTTTAAGCTAGTCAAGTTTTTGAGTTTCATGCAAGGTTTTTAAAACTAAACTAGAAAACCCAACGAATTGCCACCATAGTGGTTTCACTCATACTTACTTCATTTTTAAAATGCATTCATGGAAGGCATAACCAAAGCAATCATGCACTGTTTTATTGAGAATAAACCAAAGGTGAAATTAGTCTCCGATAGCCTGATCCACTTTTAACATGCCCTCAAAAAAGCAAGGGAAAAAAAAAAAAATCATATACCACATAATTTATGGCTCCCACAGCTTTACCCAGAGAAGGCAAAACTGAAGTCAAAGTTCCGCTTCACGTTGTCTTCCAAAATTCCACATAGCCATTCATACCAGGGTTTACTGCATTTTATACCTAGAAACTCATGTAAAACCTCTTAATACATCTCCTTTTTCAGCATCCTTTCTCATTTCTCAGACACAGCTGCTTCTATTAAGCAAACAGCTGTAGTTACCCCTTGACTCAAGATCCTTCTTTCTGTCAGCTGCCAGATTGTCAAAGTATCTAAATGGCAGTCATCCCAACAGTTTTCCACCCAGTTGTCTACTTCAAGATTCATTCCCCCTGTCCTAAAACCCAAAAATACGTTAACTAACTCAACCTTCTTCTGAAAAGCTAATAACAGGATTCATAAAGTAAACATTTAAATTGTTTGATAACTTAAACCTGCTTTAAACAAGGCATTTTACCTTTGAAGTGCAAGTCAAATATCTATTACAGCTGAAAACATGTAGAACTTAACTCTATGCAAAAATCAGCCAAAATTTTGAGAGCTGTTAGCTACAGGTGTCCCCAGAATATGGGGTGTTATGGGCTCTTGGCAGCATTAAACACTTAAAGCTTATCCCATAGAATAAGGTGTCTTTGAAAACCAATACCGATTGAATCACAATCACTGCATCACAAATGTTTTGGATAAAGAATAGAATGAATTCCCCAAACATCAGTACTATTAACAATCTAATGTAAACCCTAGCACATTACCTCCTTCTTCCTCAAAAGCCACATCTATGAAAGGGAATAAAAACAAACATTGTAATACCTTTGACCAGTTGATTCTCTTCATTGCAACTTCCAGCTTATACTTTTTCTTCTCCTTCATCCCATGTGGTAACGCTGGTATCACTGGAAAGGGAGCAAAAGGAACACCTCCAAGAGCTGGTGGCATTGGAGGCCCACCAAAAGGCAGTGGTGGAGGAGGTGGTGCTCCACCAGGTAGCGGAGGTGGCGGAGGTGGTGCTGCTCCACCAGGTAGCGGAGGCGGTGGCGGAGGTATTGCTCCACCAGGTAGCGGAGGCGGTGGCGGAGGTATTGCTCCACCAGGTAGCGGAGGCGGTGGTGGAGGAGGAGGTGGTGCTGCTCCACCGAGTAGCAGAGGCGGCGGCGGAGGTATTGCTCCACCAGGTAGTGGAGGCGGTGGTGGAGGAGGAGGAGGTATTGCTCCACCAGGAAGTGGAGGCGGTGGTGGAGGAGGAGGAGGTGCTGCTCCACCAGGTAGTGGAGGTGGTGGTGGAGGAGGAGGTATTGATCCACCAGGTAGTGGAGGTGGTGGTGGAGGAGGAGGTATT
This sequence comes from Elanoides forficatus, assembly GCA_025311575.1. Lineage (NCBI taxonomy): Eukaryota > Metazoa > Chordata > Aves > Accipitriformes > Accipitridae > Elanoides > Elanoides forficatus. The sequence continues at coordinate 18,090,347 of JAOBAS010000036.1, forward strand.
GATCCACCAGGTAGTGGAGGCGCTGGAGATGGTGGCGCATTCTCACTTGGTAGGGTTGGAGGTAATGGTGCTACTTCTGTCAGTTGACCTGTCAGGCCTGGACCCTGAAATATAAAAAGAGGAACTCTTTATCAGGGTGGGGAGGAGGTTTAATATGAAGTTGAACCAACTAGGATGCCTTGTAGTCAACTATACCTCAAGAAAGTGAGAAATTCAACCATTCTCCTACTTAAATGAGAAGCAATAACAATAGATTATACCATGTACCATAAAACTGCCAAGTAAACTGAATAACCTAGCATTTTTATAAAAACAAATTGTTTCCATTTTAAAGAAAATTTAATAGTAGCAGTAACATTTAAGTGAACAGAACAGCATTTTATTTCTTACCAATACACAAAACATTTATCCCATTTAGGATATCCTGGCAAGCTGGGGCATCAGGGACGGCAATAACCACACTGAATTTTAACAACACTAACCTGCTGGTGGAAAACTTTCCACAGAAATCACTGAAGCAGCTATTGCAGTGCAAGAGGTTATGGGACCACAGTTGTTCATAACCATCCTGACATCTTGTTTGGGGGAAAAATAACCAAAACCAATCATGGTTTCTTTTAAATCTGTCTGCAGTTGTTTCTGCAGTGATAGGAAGAAAGAGCAATTGCAATATCCATTCTAATAAGTTGCAGAAGGAACAACTAAGAGAAACAGCAGCATGTTCAACCAGATGGGTTTCTGTAGTGATAACGTGATCCTAGCCTAGTACAAATTCCTCACAGCTTTTTGTCCTTCAAGACTGTCTGTTAAAAAGCAGCATCAAGATCTATGCACAAACTGCCATATGAGCTCATATTTTATTTCCTCTACTAACTGAATTTTTATCACAAAAATATTATGTAATATAGGCTGTCCATTTAATCCAAATTGCAGACTATTTCCCCATGCAATTATTTACTGTTTCTAGTTCAAAGAAAGCAAGATTTTGTAAAAAAAAAACAAACAAACAAAACAAACAAAAAAAAACCCCAAAAAATCCACACGACCCAATCTGACAAAAAATCTGAGTGCATCTGAAAAATAAGTGCCACAATATATTGTATGTGGAGCATAACACTAGATAAAAAAAGGCATAGATACTAGAAAGTTAGTGTCTATCACTTGTAATTGTACCATTATTGTTAATGAACCATGACGTCTGGGTCATCTGAACTGTCTTAGAATCAATAGAACAGTATTAATAAGTAATCAGACTGAAAGTAAGTTTTTGGCTTTGCACAAGGCATGTGTTTCCCATGAACTACTACCCACATTGTAATGCAACAATTGGCGGACTCATTAAAACAGACTGTCAAATTTCAGTGTAACACTGTCTTGTAACGTTTGTAACAAACATTAAAATTGGTAAGAATCAAGTATGAACAGAAGTGTCTGTGTGTGAAAACAGAATAAGAAACTGTAAGACACCACAGGTTACAAGAATAACTTGTATTGATAGCAAAGGACACAATGAATAGGAATCCCACTGTGAAATGCAGTGTAACGTGCCCACATCAAGATGCAAAGGCCAGTGCTCTGATAAGGCTATAGCACAGACAACTCGTCAGCAAAAGACCAGCATCCTGAAAGCACGATAATGGCAACGAAGTTACAGCACATCATATGCTATTTTTCCTCTTATTATCCAAACAGGAAGTGCGACCATAGGCATTAAGATAATCATGATGAGGAAAAAAGGCAACAGGCAGACCTTGCCTAGCATTGAAGGAGTAGCGCTGAAGCCAGGCTGAGGCTGTTGGCTTAGGCTTACTTCCTAAGAGGTATAAAAAGATCTGTCTGAAATGCAATTCATTGACATTAAACAAAAGAAACCCAAGACATGCTGTAAGGACTCAACAGGCAGCATTTCTTCTACTCTCTGCTTCACTAGTGATCCTAGACAGATCCCTTGGAGATACAGTTTTGGTGCTTGTGAGCAAAAATTATGAGGAAATCAATGCAAGTACAGTCAGCTTTGCTGAAATTAAGTATTACCTTCCATTTCCATAGGGTCTTGCATTTTTTGTTATATTTACCTATGAGACTGTGTAAAGCTAGTGTAATATTCATTTTAGAAATTGCTACAGTCTGATATCCAGAGTTTAAAAAAAAAAAGTCATTACCAGTTGCATGCACATGCTGAAAGGTATGCCTATTGTGCATGCACAGCTATCATGATTTCCACCTTTGCAATTCAAGTATAAAGCCTTCTAAAACAAACACTTTCTGCTAAAGTAGTGATGTTAAAGCATAAACAAGCACTTGGAGAAAAAAAAAACAACTCAGGCTAGATTCAAACTTTTCATAGCCTCATGAAAATTTTTCCTCAATAAAGCAAGTACCTGTAACAGATGTTGAATATACTACTACTTGAAAAAATGCTACCTCCATGAACTATCCTTAGTAGTTTATGCTACCTTAAAAACAAATCAATACAACTATAACATACATTTCAAACATCCATAGAGGCAACACACTCCCAGCAACTTCTTTTCAATTCATAAAAAATAGAATAAAATAAAATAAAGTAAAATGAAATAAAATAAAAATTAAACAATATTCAACTGTGGAACTTACTGTGATTATTACCTGGGTTCGTAGCTGTTTGATTTCTGTTTCAAGTTCTTTGATTTTCTCTTCTCGTTTCTGAAGCTCTGCTTGTGCCTCCTGTCGAGCTGTGAACTCTTCATCAAACTGTAATGATTAACCAACACAAAAGTGTTTGTCCATTTATGTCCACACTAGATATTATACATTCAGGAATTCTTTAAACAATATCAAACTAGAGCAATAGATGCACTTTTAACTTAAAAAAAAAAAAAAAATTTCTCCAGTATGTGTTCTTCTAGTAGCACATAATTTCTTCCCTCAATAAGTCATGACACAGAACCATTCAGATCCAGCTACTGAGTAGAGCTGTAAGTTCAACAGGTTTGTTCCATCCCAACATAATATTGTAGACTTCTCAAACTAAACTCAAGTATAGACATTATGCAGTGAGCTTAAATCTGAAGAGATGTGTGCAGCTTCTGCAGTACGATCCATAAAGTAACATAAGAAAGGAGGTATCCAAATACATCAGCGATCCCTTCAGTCTTGATGTCCCCATATAAAATGGAAGTCCAGTTTACAGCATGGTTTGAGAAATTTGCTGTATATTTTCATCCTGCTACCGTTTGCTAGGCTTAAGAGATTATTAGCATCTTTGAAAGCTTCTGTAATTCATTCTTCCACAGGACAAAGCAACTTATCACCAGTAAGAACCTGTTGACTGCCACTAACAAATTACATTATGATAAATAACTCTGTCAGAAAAGCATCACAACAATTTTCTTTCTATAAAGCTCAGACACCATAGCTCCTATTAAAAATGCATCCACTGAAGACAGAAAAGCTAATTACTTCATTCAACTCAATCTGAAATTTGTAATCATTGTGTTCAAGAACATGTACTGGCTTTTGGCCTGCAAAAGGCTTCTTCGACCAGACCAAACATCAAAATTTTGAATGCTTTTAATACACAACAACATGGCATATGAACTTTAGTACTATTGCAGCTAATATAGTACATTCAGCATTTTATATCCTGAGGCAGGATGTGATGAGCTGAGATTAACAAGTTAGCCATTAACATAATCTAGGAAACAGGAATTAAAGTAACTTGAGAAAACATGTGGTAGCAAGACACTTTCAGCACAAACACCAATAGTGATAAAGTAGAAGAATAAGCATCAATTTCTTTAGAAACACCCCCCAAAAATTTTATTACAAGAAATATACTGAGCTGGAATTCTTCCTACAGAAATAATTTTAACTGTCTAACCTGTCCTGTATCTAGTAATAAATGAAAACTGCCCATTACCAAAAAAGGACTTAATTATCAAGTTCCTAATAAATTGGACTTGATGAACTTAGAGGTCTTTTCCAAACTTTATGATTCTATGTCTATTTCTAAGTGATAGGACAAGAGGAAATGGCCTCAGGTTGCACCAGGGGAGGTTTAGATTAGATATTAGGAAGAATTTCTTCACCAAAAGGGTTGTCAAGCATTAGCATTGGAACAGGCTGCCCAGGGAAGTGGTTGAGTCACCATCCCGGGAGGTATTTAAAAGACATGTAGATGTTGCACGTGGGGACATGGTTTAGTGGTGGACTTGGCACTTAGGTTTATGGTTGGACTTTAAGATCATCAGGTTCTTTTCCAACCTAAATGATTCTATGATTCTAAAAGAGAACTGGAGCAGAAGAATAAATCTGTTAGCAAAACAGGTTCCAAAATGCACTGTAAAATTCCTAAATGTTAATAAGGAAATAAATTACTCTCCCTCATAATGTGATAATATACCATGGGTGTTATAAGGAAATAAAGCAGTATTTCAATGTTAGCATCTCTGTGCCTAAGGAGTTGATGCTTTTTCAAACACTGAATTACACTGCTTTTCAAATACTTCTTCAGGTTCTAAAACAAAACTAGATGGAGAGTTATGAATACTTCCCCCCCAAATTGTTATTTTTCTTTTTTAAGCATATAGCTGCACTTAGCTATTTAACTAAGTATTTCAGGACAGAAGAGCAACAAGTGGAATTTGTCCATCTTGTCTTCCCTTGTTGTCTACAGCAGAGGAATACAACTGAAGACATGTACAGCTAATACTAATCTGCTTCCAGATTCAGAGGAAGCTGGAATCTCAGCCTTGCACACAAACAGAAAAGCCCAAAACCCACAGAGCTATTAAATGTAAAAGAACGTCCTGCCTGTGAGATACACTATTTCCCAGTTTCCACCAAGTGTCTACTGTGAAACAAGCCTACTATGTTCCTGTCAGGCTTCTGTTCCATACCTCAAAAGCAGTGATTATTAGGACTTACCTTTCTGGAAAATTCTGCTGCTTTCTTTTCACTCTCTTCTACTTTCGCTTTGTCTACACATGCATCTAGAATTTAAATAAAAAACCACACATAGGTCAGGTAAAACATATCACAGCTCTGAGGTGCCTTCCAACCATAATTACTCTATGACCCCGTGAAACAAAAGCAACAGACAAAAAAAAAAAAAAAAATTACAATTACTAGGTTGCTCTGACCAAACGTTTGGTGAGTTATTTTGATGAGCAAAATCTGTAAATGTAAGGAAAGTGGCGAGGGCACGTGACCAAGAAATATAGAATCATAGAATGGTTTGGGTTGAATGGACCTTAAATATCATCATCATAGTTGTTCTCTGACAGGTCTGAGTTGGCATGCCATTCTCCTTTATATTAGTCTACAACTAAAAAAAGGATTTTTACACTAGTATGAAGTAATAGTTACTTCTGAGGTTTCAAATCAGAGAGACAAACCAGTCATCCCTAAAACTAGTAGGTCAATGGAAACAGAAGGCAAGATGACGTAAGATCAAGTGATCACACGCATAGAGTCATAAGTGAATAGAAAATACAGAAATACTTCTTAGCTATGGAGGACACCTTTTAGAAAGCAATTTCCTTCCCCTCGCCACTCCCACCAAAGTCAACCTGTGCAACATCCTTTCTTTGCTCCTGTTGTCACATCACCAAAAAAAACATTTTCCCAAATGAATATGTTCTCCAAGAGCAATTACTTCCCCCTATGAAATATTTAGTCTAGAGATGTCCCTGTATTTCAAGAATAATATCTACCCCACTAATCTTAAGAAAAGCATAAAATGATACCTCTAAATGCTGGTAACTGCCATTTAAAATTATATAGTATTTATGCAGCTGTTTCTTTCCCACATGACATGAACATCCACAGTCCCTCAATGCTTTAACTGATTATTTTACCTTACGCTAACCTCAAATACTTGTAAAATATTACAGAAAATATTCTTAGAATGAACCATACAACTATTATATATTGACTAACAATTAATGCAAATGTAAATTTTGATATTTATAACAGACCTGAAATTCATAGAAATTATGAACAAGCAATTTTTGGTTATTAAGACTATTGTATTCAGATACAAGTCAAGACAAATTTGGAAAAGCAAACTTCATCCGTGTCATTTTATTAAAGGCTGCAGAGTTTGCTCTGGCCTTCTTCCACAAGTACACCTATTTCCAGAAAACTGAAAAAATTCTCAGAGTCAACTTAAGCCTAGACAGAAGAATACAAAGAAAAACATGCACTTCAGTAAAACAAGGTAAAATTGCTTATAGTATACAAACCAATAAGATGAGTAAAATCCACATCCATTCTTCCTCTACATTTAAAATCCGGGTCCATGCCGCTGCAGTGCAATACTATCTGTGATACACATTCTTCTATTATCTTGTAATACTGAGGTCTAACAAAGAACATATTTTACAAGACAATAAGAACATGAACAATCATTTATGCAACATGGAGGGGGGGAAAAGAGGGCAACCTTAATTCCTAATATATCAATTACACAGTTGACAGTAAAAGGATCAAGTTAAAGGACTTAATTGTACTCTGGCTAATAAAGCACTGTTATCAGTTTCTCAGAAGGATCTCTGAAGAAGTGCAAGACTCCACAAAACACTGTGCACTATTCATTTATCCTTTGCCAGACAATAATCAATTAAACAAACAACACCTTTATTATTTGCAATATATGCTGCAAGAATTACTTAGCACATTCTCAACACAGTGAATTCCATCACTCCCAACAGTACCAGCATTCAATTACTTAGAAAACGAGTTAATTAACAACTTAATTGCTTGATATACATCTCTACACAACAACATCAGGAACCTCCAAGATTAGAGGATTCTGTGCTCAAAATTATTAGTTCTTACCAGCGCAAGGTATTACATTTCCATTTCACATACCATTGAGCTCTCAGTAGGAAACCCTCAAACCTAAAGTGATGATATCCTAAACTTTCCAATTAATATATATATCTATATAAATATATAGATATAAAAATTGAACATTTCTCATGTTATATTTTACTACTTAATTTTATTATCTCGCATATCAATTGTTTTTAGCATCCCTTTACAACCAAAAAATTACTTCTTAATACAAGATTTTTTTATGTGGTACTTTAACACTGCTAAGACACTATGAGATGCACGTAAGAGAAGCTTACATTGAAAAGACAAGATACAAGGCACTGTGGAAGTACTTTCAATTATTAGTTATACAACTAACTTTCAAGTTCTTTAAAGTCATGAAGCTATCAAATTTGAATAAAGGAAAACGTGCTCAACGAGTTAAGAGATTTTGGGATGAGGGTGATAGAATAAAGTTCAAGTCTTTGAAATAAGCATTATTATATTTAACAAGATCTTTTCAATATTAGCATTGAGCAGAAGAACAAGTAACACATCAGTTACTGTCTTGGTTTCTACTGGGATAAAGTTAATTGTCTTCCTTGTAGCTGGTGCAGTGCTATGTTTTGGGTTCAGTATGAGAAGAATGTTGATAACACACTGATATTTTCAGTTGTTGCTAAGTAGTCTTTAGACTAAAGTCCAGGATTTTTCAGCTTCTCATGCCCAGTCAGCGAGAAGGCTGGAGGGGCACAAGAAGTTGGGAGGGGACACAGCCAGGGCAGCTGACCCAAACTGGCCAAAGGGGTATTCCAGACCATGGGATGTCACGCCCAGTATATAAACTGGGGGGAATGGGGGTTGGGGGATCGCCGCTCAGGGACTAATGAGGCATCCATTGGTAGGTGGGGAGCAATTGCATTGTGCATCATTCGTATATTCCAACCCTTTTATCGTTATTGTTGCCATTTTATTAGCATTATCATTACTACTTTTTTCTTTTCTGTTCTACTAAACCATTCTTAGCCCAACCCATGATTTTCACTTCTTTTCCAGATTTCCTCCCCCATCCCACTGGGTGGGGGGGAAGTGACTGAGCAGTGCTTAGTTGCTGGCTGGAGTTAAACCACAACAGGACCCCAAGACCAAGGGCTGAACCCCCAAAATGTCAGGGCTTTTTAAGGACCCCTAAAAGCAGGGACTGTACTCTGACACCCCACGGTCTTCAGGGATCCTAATACCCACTGTTTGTCCCCAAACACCCACAGCTCTTCACGAACCCCAAAAGCAAGCACTGACTCCCAAATATGTGAAGTTCTTCAGGGACCACAAAACCAGGGGCTGACCCCAAAAAGCCAAGTCTC
>JAOBAS010000036.1:18098611-18122795 GCA_025311575.1 Elanoides forficatus
CATGGGATGTCACGCCCAGTATATAAACTGGGGGGAGTTGACGTGGGGGGGATCACTGCTCAGGAACTAACAGGGCATTGGTCGGCAGGTGATGAGCAATGGCGTTGGGCCTCACTTTTATATTCCAATACTATTATTATTATTGCTGTTGTTGTTGTTCTATCTTTAGATAGAAAAGTTATATCTTTATCTTTGTTGTTTTGTCTATCATTAATAGAACAGAAAACAAGAAACTAATAAAAACTGTTCTTATCTCAACCCACGAGTTTTACTTTTGTCCTTCCGATTCTCTCCCCCATCCCACTGGGTGGGGGGGAGTGAGCGAGTGGCTGTGCGGTGCTTAGTTGCTGGCTGGGGTTAAACCACAACAGTTACAGAGCAACTATTCATGAACGATTATGAGCTACTCCGTTTACCAGGGTCTTGATTTCTATTCTTATCCCTACCCCCTCAAAAAAAAAAAAAAAAAAAAAAAAGAAAAAAATCAAACATGACACCTGACACTTACCGGACATAGTAGTCGCTCCTGATGAGAAGGAAATGTTGGAGAATTGACAAGAAGTAATTTTCCGAAGAAGTATCTTTCAACATATTATACAACAGATGAAATACTTCATTCACATCAGTGCAAACATTGTTAAGGAAATACAAGGACTTAAAAAAAAACAAGAAACAACCCCAAAAACCAACCCCAAACCAAAAAAAACCCACGTCCCACATACAAACAAAAGAAAACAAAAAAACAAAAAAAAACCCAAACAAACAACAAAAACACAACCACAACACAAAATACCCACCCCACACCCAGTTCCCTAGATGTTGTTCATATTGTTCAAATAAAACCTTTCAACACTCTGAACTACTATCCTTATTAGTAAATATCCTTTTTCCACTAAGATTATCCACAGAAACTACTCCCTGTTTAACAATTAAGACATGTTTCATTACTACTTAGAAAAATTATACTATATACTTATTATCATAGAATTCTGTAAACATATTTCACATAAAGCTCTCATTTTCATTCTGAAGTAAGCCAGGCTATTGGCAAAAACACACTAGTCAATCATTTTAATCTCTTAAATAAGAATATTACCTGTAATTACCTGTTCTGTAATGCAACAACGGTATTGTTAGTGATTTTATATTCTTCTCATTGGTTGCATTCAACTTCCTCTGCTTCTTAAGTACCAGGTACTACTCATTTAAAAACTGCAAGCAATCATTCCGAATTTAGGTAAATTAAAATTTACTGCTTTTTCATAACTAAAGAAGGCATGAATCTTAAGTGCCTCAAAACTTACTAGAAATGTTGTTCCAACTTAGTTATCAAAACTCCTTTTTCTTCAAACTTATAATCTTCTATCGGTGTAATTTTGTAACTTCATGTATTACAAGACAGAGTTTAGCTTAGTAGATGTGATTTATGAAAAATTAATTCAGTTCCAATTGACTTATATTTGACATGCAATTTAAGTACTAATTTTCTAAATAAGTTTTTAACAAAACACAAGCGGAAAGATATCTGCTTGAGAAAGTCCCTGACAAGATACACAACTGTGACAAATAAACTGCACATAGAGCATTGTAACTTACGTTTAATAAAGTTATTAAATGATGCAACAAGATATAACACCATTTCCATAAAGGATATTCCATTTCAGCTCTGATATCATTGAGACGATGTGACAGTTCAATTAAGTCATCTTCTTTGTTCTCATCAAACACTTTCAGCTGAATATCTAGCTCTTCATTATCCTTATCTTTCAAGCCCTATTTTTCAAGGCATAGCATATCTTAATTTTCCCTTTTTTAAAGCAAGAATTCCCCCCCTTCAAAGATTACATAATGACAAAACAGGAGACATTAACCTTTGGAAGAGGACTAAGCTGTAACTCAGTGCCTGGGATTTTTTTATTCTAATTGCACAGCCAAGAAAAATTAAGGCAAAATATCAGCAAACATAGCAGGTATGGGCTACAGAACGAATATGAAGCCTTCTAATTGAGTTGAGTTCTCTTAATGGGACAGAGTCAGCAGTTCAAAGAAACTCTGACATTAACAAGCATAAAAAAAAATAGTCTAAGGATATTTCAAAACATTAATGAAAGTGAACTTAAGAATCCTAAAGAAGCGTAAAGAAGATATGCTTACAACTTCTGTTATTAAGTTAATCTAGATCTTAGCATAAAAAAAAACCATAGTACCTTGAGAAATACTTACAAAAGAAGTTTTAAAAAAAAACAAAACAAAAATTAATACTTGGAGCAGGGAAAATTTTGTTCTTCTTGTAAGAAATACTAGCAATTTCACTAATACACTTAAGAACCAAGTTTAGCTTCCTACTAGGCAGATCACAAAAAAGGAAACTAGCTCAAAAGCTATTAGTGTGAAAGCACTCCATGCTTTAAATGAAAATTGGTCTGGAATTGTCATAACTGGATATGCACAAACTGAATGGCAACTGTGTATGTTCCCCCAAAAAGTAGAAACTCATTCTAATGGGTTTGAAAACCAGAGAAGGGTACTGTGAATCTGGACAGATTAAAATAAAGTAATATGGATCCTCCTCCTGATTGTTTTTTGTTCAAGAAACTCTCGTTCATAAATTTCTTGAAAATTTACCCCTAAGCACAGATATGAGCATGAAGTCTTCTTAAGATGCTTTATCATTAAGAAAGTTGCTTTCTAATGCAAAAAAGCCTCCTCTACCTTGGACATTCATTCACTGTAGAATTAACGATCTGAGCTCAATGCTTATCTTGTGACTAATAGGTTACAAATAAACAGCAAGATAGCATTGACTATTTTAGTTGATATTACAGCTCATATAAAAAAAATTAAACTTAGTAGAAACAGAATTTCAACACCATAGCCTTTTAAGAAAGATTATCATCACTGAATATTAATTGCTTTTGAACTCATATATCTGTATGTTAGTACACTCTATGAAGTTTTCTATCATGATTTATTACAATTCAGTTTATTTGCCCTAACTTTCAGTAGATTAAAAAAACCCTAAAAGTTCTTCAGGGCTTCAGATGTTCTAGAGCAAATAAAGAGAGCAGATAACATTAATGTATCTACATGATCTAAAAACCTAAATACATACCCTAAGAAAAATTAATATACACACATCAGTAACAGTTTCAAAGCTCAATGTGCTATAAGCTGAAGGTTTTTATTCCTGACAAATGTTGATGATTCAAAACTTTGTATCTTAAAAGTTATAGCAGTATAAATTCTGTTTCAGACAAATATAAGCAGGTACTCTTTCATGTTTTGTAAGAAACTGCTGAGTAGCTTATACATATTCTTGATCATCAGAGCCATCAGAATGGGTTTTTTTGTTTAGAGCTATAAATCTACCCCTAACTCACAAATATTTATATACAACTACCCATAAAGGCATACTTCTGTGCAAATGCATGAAGACATGCAGTCTCAAAGAGAATGAAGGAGTTGATTTGATTTTTCCCTAAAAACTCCAAATGTATTTTCAGAATGGAGATTAAAGAAAAATAGATTTCACAGAAAACAACAGGAACAGCATATACAAAGAAAGTCAATCCAAGATTGGTTCCACAGCCAGACTCCCATTCACCACATGTGCTTTGAGCTCATTACACTAAATTTGACTACCCTAATTTAATTCCTAATATATTGACTTGTTTCAACTACCATTCTGGCTTACATAGCTAATGAGAACCTAAATTTGGAGCTATGCAGAACAAAAGCAATTTGGATTGCTAGTCCTCTCCACGTCTGACCTTCCCCACCCCCAATCTTTCACATCAGCTAGTCTCAGTAAAACGATTTGGTTGTCTTCAACAATCACAAACAGTTGACTGTGATCGATTCCTACGTACAAATGACTTACAGGCAATATTTTCTTCAGGCCACAACGTAAAAACTCGTTTCTCAAGTGTATCCTGAAATCAAGATCTTCTGGAGATGTAACAAGGGCATTGATGAGCTGCATACATGCTACCTATTATTGGAAATAGAGGCAAAAAATTTTAGTATGTGTAGAATGAAAATAAATACTGTCTTTGAATATTTCAGTTTAATTATAAAACCAAATGTCAAGAGATGGCTGTTTTTTATCATGCAGCACACATGCAACACCTGACCTTGCTTCGTTTAAGCAGTATCAAATACTCTGTTTTCATCTTGCGAGTGCTTCTGCTATGTGAAAATTGTATCGCAAAAAGGATCATACATTATTTCAGAAAGTAATTCCCACACTACAGTTTCACACTGCAGCTCCTCCTTTTTCTCCTCAGTTTTTGCCAATTTGAAAACAACCTGTTTTTAAAGTAGTCAGATTTTTTAAAAAACAAACCAACAAAAAACCCCACAAAAATCCCCCAAAAATAACAACAAAAAAACTACAAAGGCACCCATACACAAAATAATTCACCTCACCAGGTGTCTTTTCTACTCCTGCACAGCACTTTTGCAAAATGTCTGAAGTCTCAGGATACTGACTAATGCTTTAATTGAACAGCTGTGCGCTTTAATTGATTTACTTTAAAACAGGTAGACAATAGCATAATGCCAAAGGTGCTCATACATGTTAAAAGACTAAAATGGGACTCCAGGGAAATACCAAGTTTGGTAAAAGATGTTAACTGCAAATAGAAGTAGTATTAGAGTAGAAAAATTACATAAATAAAAACCGATAGCTGCAGAGAAAAAAAGTCAGATAAAAGCACCCTTCCTGTTCTAATTACATTCACTATTTAGTTTGAATGGAACACCTTATGGAGTCTTAAATTTCTATTAAAACACTCTTTCAAAGGCACTCCCTTTATATAGCTGCATCTTCCAGTAATGTAGTATCATCATGCTCGCTTGAATGATTCTTGTTATTTTACTACTATGACATGACTTAACAAGCCAAAGTACATGTCCAATCTGAAATTAATAGAGAGAAGAGGTGCCATCTGCTATGATTGCTTTTGCCAGAAGAGACTCAGGCTTAATGGCTTGTACTAATACATTACAAGTAAAGAATGGTTTTGTCAGAAACAAGTTAATGAGTCCTGCAATTGTACCTTTACTGCCATATAAGTGAGGTTTCGGGGAGCAGGAGGCAGGAATGTTGTATGCTTGTTTTTGTTTGTTTTAAATCACCAAGGTCATAAAGTAGGAAGCAACTTCAAAATTAATTCTTCTGTGATAGCATTATTGAGATCAGAATGTCATTTATAGAAACTTTTTGAACATCAGTAACTTGTCAGCTCTGAAACAAGAACTACTGATGGTAAACATAGCATTAAGACAACTATAGCTGACATTTATATAATCTAATAATGGAAAAAGGTATCCCTTCCATGCAGGTATACCTGCCCTGCTTGCATTCTACTTTTCCATGTCTTTCAGCCGTAGTATCTTAGCAATACAAAAGTTGACAATAAATACTGTATTATGAGAAGGAAATAAGTCAAAGTCATCCTTCAGTAGGATATTCAGCCACTTGGTCCCTACGCAAACACTTGTAGTCACTAAAAAAAAAAAAAATTAAAAAAAGTTTGCATTCTAATAGCAACCAAAACTCTTGGGCTATTCAGGTGTACACAGAGAATAATAAACTCTATCCACCGACACATAAGCAGCAATGAACATGTGACATAGGACATGACTCAGTAAAGATCACTGGCACAGAAGATTGGGGGGGGTTTCTATTATTTTATAAAAAGAATTTTTTTAAGTCACTAGATTATCCCTAGAGATGCACCAGTGGCTGATGAAGGGCAGATGTCAAACACACACCAAGGAATGCACAGTTCTTGTTGACAAAAGTAGCCATGATATTCTGCTGCACACTACTAATCTCCAAAGGTACCCTGCCAGAAATGGATACACCCAATCAACATCTGTCATAGTTACTAAATATCTGAATACTTAAGAGACTGCATATACTGCTGCCAAAAGTCCCAGCAGTAATAAGACAGCTGCATGTATATCTTACAGATTTCTTAGCAACTGAAGAAATCTTAGCAATGGGAGAAATTATTTCTGTTTAATGTAAGAGGATGGCTGTGTTAGAGGACAGCTATGTTTGACGACATTGAGCTTTAAATATCTAAAACTAGCAGTTTTACTCCCACTCAATTTACTTCTCATATTACTAAATAATTAATGAATTATCACTGTCTTTGTGCCATGAATTTTTCAAAAAAAGGTCAACCATTCAATTTACCAGAGATAGGCTAGAATTTAATTTAAGTTGTTATTACCCAGGAGAATGATGACATGTTACCAAAATCCGTCATAGTCAAATAAAACTTTTGACTGCAGTTCCTAGAAAATTTCGTTACAAAAACACCCTTCAAAATACCTAACTATATTAAGATGACCTATGCTTATCTATTTCTTCATTCAGTAATATTACAAAAAGGTGAACAATGCTGTAAGTATGTTCCTGCCACAGATACTTCAAACAGTAAGATACTTGAAGCATGTGCTCAGTTAAGACATTCCCAGTTGTGGTTCTAAACTAAACTCAAATACTCACTTCAAGAGCACAACACAAACTTGTTCTTTTATAAATATGGATGGAATCAGATCAAAGCCAAAAGTACAGGAGTTTGTTTACTTTGGGTGCAGCAAGACTGGGAGGAAAAGGGGTGTTGAAAAAAGCAATGCAACTTAGGAGTACTTTTTCATGCTTCTTCCCTAAATGCAAGAGATACACAGGGAGTATTGCCTCCAGCTCCTTCAACTCCAACTTCCTCAGGGCTCCAGTAACAATAACTAAACACTTGACAGAGGACAGATTGAGAGCTGGATTTTTATTGGTCCATTAAACCACACAAAATTCCCAGTCAAGAAGATTAAGCAGTGACAAAGATAGTACAATGCTTTCACAGACTTATTACCTGCGCATTACGTCTGGCATCCAAGAACAGGAATATCCCTAATTACTCTCCTTTTATTAAGGTCAAGACTTTTTAATGCTATTTTTGGGACAAGGAAGTCAGTTTCTTGGTTTCACACTGTTAACAATCAGAAAATCTAGTATCAGCAGGCCATTTGTATTTATTTTTCCTCTTTTACTGAACACTGGAGTAATAGCACTAAAAGATTTCACTGGTAAGTAATTTAAAGATCATAAAATAATACACAGTCTTCTAGTATTTTAGATAATTTCTGAAGTATTAATAAGCTTATAAAAAAGTAAACCCACCTGCAGTTGTAAGAATTCATGGTTTTCCAGTCCTTCAACAATCTGAGAAAAACGTTCCCTATTGTGCCTTTCAGCAGCAGTTGTTATAGCACCTAAAAGCTTGTCCAGACTAAGAGAAAGGTAAATCGTCAAAAAGCGTACCACAGTCAACATTCTCATATTAAAGATACTTAGCCCACTATTCACACAACTTAAGACTTCAGTGCACCAACAGAGAATCTGAATGCATTTATCTACACTTATCTATATAAAGTTGAAAATAAACCAAGAACCACATGTTAAAATATCTACAAGACTAATGCTGAATTAAAAGAAGAAAAAAAAAAAAAAGGTGAATAAATCTCTAAATTATTGTGACATTCAGCTAAGAAACAACCAATGAGGGGAAAAAAAGAAAAAAACACAACCTTTGCAAGACTGTGCACTAGGTACTAGCTGACATGTTCGACATCTGGGAATTCTAATATATTGTCTTTCCAGAAATCAAATTGGTTTTATCTATTAATTGCATAAAAGACATGAAGTTTGCCATTTTTAACCTTCAGTAAACTAAGACACTCAGTAATTCAAAGCAAACATCTGCCAACTGATTCTCTTTGTTTTAAAAAGCTCATGGACATGTGCTACATAACTCTATAACTTAAACTATTCAAAACTTCAGCTATAAACATCAACTTTTGCCCCTGTCAAATTTGTTATGCTTAGGTAAAGGTGATATTTCAATAAAATCGATAAATATATTTATTTCTATATTATTAATATTATCATCGAAACTAATGAAAACTCTTCACATGTGGTATCAAATCAGTAATTTTCAGATATAAGTTCATCTCCCATCCTCAGGGAAGACATCCCAATCTCAATCCTCCCCACAAGAATAGGCTCAGCAGTGCCCCATGCTAACACACATTTTTCTAAATTGTCTTTAAATCTGACAGCTTTCCTTGTGGCAAATAACAGTTCACAATTCCGGGTCATACATAACTTAAATATTCTTTTTTCAGTAGCCATTTATGAACAGTTATGGCTCATGAAGTCTTCTCTTCTCTACAGTAAGCAATCATGGTCCTTTCAGACCTTCCACTTAAGCCACAGTTTGTAGATCTCTGCTCACTTACTTTTGTCTTGATTTAATACTGGATTAATGCATCAGAACAGGTGAAAGTCTCTTTTCATTTAAACTACATTAAGAAAGTAAAGACTTAACAGGTTACATTTGTTTCACTGACAAGTTTTCTCACCTGTATCCAAACTGACAACTCACAAGCATTCAAAAAAAACCTTTTTGTTTCCATATCTTACTTACATATTATCCTCTCCAACAATGCAGAGAGCAGAAAGTATTTTCACTGTTTCGGTCATCATGTGTGGCTGCTTTGGATCAATTGCTCTTGATAACAGCAAGAGACTTCTTTCATCTCCTAGAATCCTGTGCAATCCATACTTAAAGAAACAAAAAGCTTACTGTGAAAAGATTGTCATTGCCTCGAATACTCATCATCATCTTTGGGCTTCAGATCCTTAGGAATCCTCATACACACACACCCCCCCATATGAAGCTTGGCAACACTCAACTAAAACCTTCTGGCTATTATCGCCTGGGGACACGAGTCAGTCTTCCCAGTCTTACATTTGAGGCTTTCTCCTAAGGAAGTGAGTGAGCTCATCAGGAAGATAAGTTAATTTGTAAAATCAGGTATCCACCAAAAAATCAAACCAGTTTTTATTTTCTATCTATATCTGAAACACTTTAACAGTATGAAAAATTAATTCCTTTTATCTCCTGTAATTTTAACAGCTCCTGGCAAGTCAAAATAATATTTTCCACACAATGACCAATAGACATTGAAATTCTTTTTTGAAACAACTATCTTTTATTTATCATATATTCTATTTCACTTTTTGTACAGCTAAATCAAAAAACTTACACACTGGCATTTATTTAAAAGTAGCATAATTTTCCTTTTTCATTTTCATTAACTACAGTATAGTCAGTAAATCAGATATCTAATTGTCTGAAGTTACATTCTAAGTGTAGGAATAGCAGTGGGGAAGCATGTTACCATTTAAGTTTACTTTTCCCACTTCATCAGACAGGCTGTTCTGTAAGTAAGATTTTACTGAACTGAGCAACAGGAGTTAAAAGTAATATTAATGCACAGTTATATTTATTGGGGGGAATCAATCATTATAACAACACTTTAGATTTTGCTATGAATAAAGCAAAATTACAAGTTTAACACATCAGCTTCTACAAGCAGTACTCACACTTCGTGAACATGAGTAACCCATGTTAGAAACAAGTTAGATACAACTTAAACTAGACCAAAGCTTTATCCTTTACTCACTACCTACCAACTTAAAAACTGTAGCTAAAAAGATATTAAATCATACTCACTTTAAGATCAGGTGAAAAGTACATTACAATAACAAAACCAAGCATGCATTCAAATCAGAATTTAGAAAGAAATATTTTCCTTTCAACTTCACAAGCAATTAATTTCCTAATTCACTTACCTTAAATCCATGCTATCGTCCTGTTTGCCAAATATTTTACTTCCAAAAATCAGTTATATTTAACAAAACTACGACAAAATGCATATTCAGAAGGTTAACAAACAAGACTCAAAGAAAACTTACACTAAGTTTATGACCTACATTTCCAAAGTCAGCTGACACTTGATATATAAGCTTCCCTTCCTTTTCTGACATTCAACATGCTACATAGATCATCAAGTCAACAAAAAACAAATCATGCTAGAAGTATCTGAATTTAAAGTATTTCTTACTTTATTGTTCATAAATGCTTTGAGGCACTGGATAAGTTTATGTTGATTCTTCTTATCAATACTTTCTTGCCTTGAAAGGGAGAAGGAAAATAACATAAGCACAATCAATCTTCACAAGCTCCCTCACTACTCCCTTCAAAAGATCCAAGTCCTTACTGTTTCTTGTCCAGAAGCTTTTCCAATACATCCAACAGAAGTCCAAGACCTTCATGTCCAAAATTGTTAACCCAGCTAGAAAAAGGAAGAAAAATTCTTTTAATTATTTCTTAATCAAATGTAAAACTTGCAAAGTTAGGTCTTCAATATTGCTTGTACATCTCTCCATAAATGCTTCTTTAAGTCTCACTTGCCAGGTAGAGCTGATCAACCATTAAGACAAATGCTTAGTACCAACAACTAGAAGTTGTTGAGAACCACTGAAAGGTGGGAAGATGTTGCAGACAGTTGCAAACACTTCACTTATCCTTTTCCAATGTGCTAAGAACTACTTCCTCGTGCCAACAAGTATTAGCATAATTACTCTGGTTTCAAAAAAAATAACCCCACAATTTTTTATTGCTAAGCAAACACAGCATGATGAAAACTACAGCAGAAATTATTACTCACCTGACTGGATTGCTAGTTAGAGACACTCTCAAAGACTCTAGACAATTAAGAAGCTTTTCCTCTGAAATTCCAGATCGCAATTCATGAATATATTCTTGTGAGGACAGTGTGCATTCATGCTTGCTGTTTTTCAGTCCACCCTATCACACAAGACAGAATGCTGCTTAACATGACATTGATCATAACAGCGTTTAGATGACAACATGCAAGACCAATAGCTCTGTGAGAATTTTAAAATCACCACTTTCGCTGCACAACTCTTAAAGACACCTGACTTGACTTTGATTTGTCATAAATGTTTAATAGTTCCGGTTTTGCATCACAAGGGTAAATATTTTTTCTGGAATCTTCTTCACTCCTTTGAGTAAAGTGCATGTAGTACATCTTGGATAAAAAATTTAAGTCCATCATCCAGTTGTATTGACATGTTTAACTGCTACACACTCTCATTTAACATCTACTTCATAACACTCTAGTAGAAACAACCATAAACAGACATAAAAACCCCCACACTTGTTATTAAGCTTGTCTGATCATTCCCACTGTACCTGTCTTCTGTTTTAAAGAAGCTATGCATTATCACTATAGACATATCCTGACTCTCAAATTAATTCTTCTACAAAAGACAGGAAGAAGATAAGCCATTGAAAATGAAAAGGAGCTGGTATCCACCAACTGTTACAGCAGTGTTTTTAAAATCATGCAACTGTTTTGCCACTAATAGCGATCTCTAGAGGATTTGTTTGCTACATAAGAGTCATATGGAAGATTTGACAAAGAGCTTACCTCCCTATGGAAGCAGCATTACAGAAGAAAAACTACCTAGAAGGTATTTCAGTATTAAAAATACCTGATAATCAGTTTTTAGAACTGTAGTATTCAAAACCATGAACAAGATACAAAACATTTTACTAAACAGTGCAACTAATCTTTTATACAGCTCTGACGTTGCAGAAAAGTAGGCTTATCTCAGAAGAGTGGTTATGATTAGTATGCAGTTCCTAAAGCTCCTTAGCTCTAAATGGTCTATTGAAGAGAACCTGATAAAGATGTGTCATGGTTGTAAAGGCAATATGAAGAGTCCCTGACCTAGAATAGGATTTATGTATTTGGTTTTAATTGTATCAGGAACTTCTGTAACTACTGTAATCTAATTGTCTCTCTTTCAAAAAGCTACACTTTTTATGAAGTTTCTGCTCTATTCAAATTCTTACCATTCATTTTCCAAAAATGACACTAAGTATGACTGATGACAAAATGACTTGTCTACATTTAAGTTAATGATTTTGACCTACATACATTCCAGTATTAATGCATATAACAGAACTATGTAAATGTTCACAATATACTTTCAGATTGTTTGTCCTAATGTCAACAAAACAAAAATGTGACACAGATTGTGAATGCATTAAGACAACAGTGTTCTCTGGACTATGTCAACTTTGAAGACATTTCTTGCTGACATGCACAGCACCTTTAGCTGGACAACACGTGCCAGTTATACATCTAAGGACCAAGACAGACAAAGATGAGTAAATAGGATATAAAGGATCTACAATCTGTCACCATCAACCTTTTAAACAAAGAGATGCTCTTCCACCAAAAGAAAAAGAAATAAATGGGTGGAAGTTATCTTTATAACAGTAGGAACTGACTTTAAAACAGATAAGTATATTAGCCCTACATATGAAAAATCATCATAGTTTAGAAAAATCATCACCCTGAAAGACCCTAAGGTAAAGAAGTACAAAACAGGAACAGCTTTATGCCATTCATTCCATTGGATGGAAACCAAAAAATATTATATTTTATATATATACACACACACACACACAGAGTTTTTGTCATTTCAGACAACAGCCATTCCACAAACCCTCAGCGTAAAAGAAGAGAACAGAAGCACTGCTGTAAGCCACAAAATACATAAAGAGATGAGGTAATTGCAACTTTGAAAGCCATTACATGTTAAGCCAGCCCCTGAAAAGCACTCTAGAATGCTGCCTTTTTTTTTTTTTCCTCCCCCCCAAAAAAAGATTATTTCCTGTGGTTAGCCCTTCCCCTGTAGTCTGCTGCTAGCTCCAAAGGAGATTCCTGTGCAGATGAAGCCTTTAAGGTCTTTGATATATTTTCTTTCATATTCAAACAAAGGTGTGCTCTTGCTG
Source organism: Elanoides forficatus (assembly GCA_025311575.1). NCBI lineage: Eukaryota > Metazoa > Chordata > Aves > Accipitriformes > Accipitridae > Elanoides > Elanoides forficatus. The sequence continues at coordinate 18,111,364 of JAOBAS010000036.1, forward strand.
CCTCCTCTTTTTATGCGTCGAGGACTTAGCGAGGCCCTCTGTCTAGCCCCTCGTTTTCAGAAGGCCCATGACTCCCTCAAAAACACTTAAAATAGGTTAAAAGTTAGAGGAATGGGCAGCATGATCTCCTAAGCCTCCTCACGGTGCCTTACATGACAGACATACTTCTTCAGTGTTTCTATGTCTAAGCACCTTGAACTACATAGCAGTATTTAGTTATGTAGCATCTCCTCTTCCTTCCCCCCTCCCCTTCAAAACAGATGATCACTGAAGATGGCTCATGAAAATCCATTCTCAAAACCTTTCACCCAAATACTCAAGTTCATGCTAGAGAATTCTCAGCTTAGCAGGATTACTTTCTGTTATTTTCTACAATCAACTTTTCAGTCTCAATCCACTCTTATCGTCTACCCATGCTAATTAGAATGCTACTACCAGGTGCTATTTCTTTTATTTCCCTATTCAAAAAGAGTTTAATTGGAATACTGTTTTTAAGTAATGCTATGCCTTTACATGGATCAGGTTTTAATATATACATTTCTCATCTACTTTGAAGTACAAAGTCTCAGTGAAAGATATGCTTTATGTGAGAGCATCTAATAAAAACGAAAGGCAAAAGCGAAGCACAAAACCCCAGAGGGTTAGGTCCCACACCAGAACTTTCACAGACTACATCAATGCATAAAATCAAAAATCTTAGAAATTACTTCAGGACCAGTCACCTTCACAGTGTTACCATTAAGGCACAGAATTACTCACTCATGACAACTGAAATGAAAGCCTGGACCACACATTTAAAAATCCTTCTCTAAGGAAGTTAGAAGCAAAAAAGTTTAGGGAAAAACTGAGCTTAAGGGAACTCCTGGAAGCCTTACAAAAAGTATATAAAAGAAAACCTAGTTTGCTTTCCCATGAAGGGAGTAAATCCAATTAATCAATTCTAATCTCTGTGTAGGACACATTTCAGGGTTTAAGGAACAATAACGACCGAGAGACAGGACAGACACTTTACAGCGCAGGATATAGTCAAAAATCAACTTAAGCACAGTTTTCTCTCTACACACTTTTTTTTTTTTTTAATATTTAGAAAACCAGGCAACAATTAAATATTTTAGAGATGTCTATTTCAGTTTCTCTGACTCCAGGGGATTTCGAAGTTGTTAGCTAGACGAAGAAATTCCTCACCCAGGACTTAGCAAACGTCCAGCTTTATACACTACTCAGATGTGCCACCAGAAGCCTGTAAACAAGCTTGAGAACCATTATCTAATAAAATGGGAAAGCAAAAACATTTTGCCCTCCATGGGGAGATAAGAAGATATTCTGTCTACTTGGTGGTCAAGAACTGTGGAACACACCCGAAACAAATGGACGGGCTATAACAGTTAAAATACAAGATCAGAAGAACCTGCACAAATTACTCCTCTTTGAGGCACACTTCAGACTTCATCAGGACTCAAGCTAAAGCTGAATTCAGCTGAAGAAGTTATAAGTATATTGCTTCCATGAGACAGTGTTTACTTCAGTGAGGAAGCCAGTACATTGAATAGAAATCTCACAGTATCATTGGTGGCCACTTCTATCCAATTCACTACAACTGTTCCATAATTTAGTAAATAAATCACTCTTTAGACAGAAACAAGTAACTGGTACCAGCATAATTATTAACAAAGTGGAAGTAATAACTTACACTTTCCCCCTCGCCAATGACTAACTGCAGAGTTTTTTCATACTCTCTATTAATGCAATTCCATTTCTATCTCAAGCAAAGAAACCACTATATTTTAATTAGAGTATAATAACAAAGTCAGATAAGACAAGTTGTTTGGGGAGGTGGGTGTGGTTGGTTTGTTTGTTTTTAGGAAAGCAATAAAAGTGTTTTCAATTATATTTTTAAAATACATACTCTAGTTGTCACACATTTGACTTGGAAAAGCAGTATCCTTGTTCAAGCTATGAGGAAACACTATCGGCTCGTGAACTAGAAATTGGAAGTTTACACAGTTCATATCCGCTTCACCCTGTAGATATTTGCCAAACACATCAATTCAACCCATTAAAAACAGAACTAACAAGCTAATCCCACTTCAGCTGTCTACATTAATGCCTTACAGATATAACAGAAGATGCACAGCTGCCATTTCAATGCAATTATCACTGTCTATAAAAGCAAGGTAAGGTTACTTAGCAGGCAGCTAAAATGACAAGCAGGCACCAGTGCTTGAGATCGCAAGTAAAACTAAAGTAAGTTAAAGCTCTAAACTCCTCATTAACAGCCAAACCTCTTCTCTGCAATTGTCACTACAACCCAACAGTACTAGCATTAACAGCCCAAAATTATTCTCCTCCCCAACCACAGTAAATCCATAACTCTTCAGGAAAATAGCTACATATGCCAGCAGATGCAAACAACTCCCAAAGGATGAATCCTATAAAAACATATACTGAGAAGCAGCATACCATAATGCATGCATTCTTAAGCAATAATATACAGAAACCATACTCTAAGAGCAGTATTTCTTATTTTACTATTTTGCAAGTTACCTGTGCAAAAACATGCTTGTCATGCATAACTATTCTTGCTTTCCATCAGACCTCGAATTAAAAGGCATGGGGAAGAAAACAGGTATAGAGTTTCTCCACTACCCATTCTGCATATACCAGTTTCCTTTATAAAATCGTCTCTTNNNAAAGCAGCTGTTCAGACTAATTCATATAAGGAAATTACATAGCAACAGGAATTATTCAGAATTGGTTTTAATGCACTGAACTAGAGAATTAATAATTTGTCCCCTCAGAAATCAAATACCTGTAAACACCATCATTGTGCTTATGTATTTTCTCAATCAGCGTAAGAACCAGTACTGTGTACAAAACTAAAAAGTACTGGTGAGTACAGACAGAAAAGTCTGTTTAAAGATCACTCTGAATAAAACAAAGCCAACAGCGATTTCTTTATCCCTATGCACTATATCCTTAGATATTTAAGTACATCTGAGGTAATGATTAGACAGTTTTAAGTCACAGGTTGTTCCTTATTATTTTTACTACAAAATATAAGTATTGAATATGACCCAAGCAGAAAACCTTGCAGTACCTGAAAAGCCTGTTTTGGCTGCAATCCAAAATAAAGTCCATCCATAATTAAAAAAATAATATCTTTGCTTTCAGCCATCATTTAAAACATATATGTAATTATTGCCCCCCAAAATCCTTTTTTCAAGAAAACAAATATTTGCTGAATTTGAAATTGTCGATTTGCTCAATGAATTGAGTCCCAAATACTTGTTTGGAAAAGAAAAAAAAAAAAAAAACCCACACTAAATTCAACCATGACAATGTAAAATGTAGCTGAACACTTAATAAGAGAAAATTTATGCTGTGAGTGATCTCATCTTATGCCTATTAGTTGACCTTCTGAATCCTCTATATTAATCTTACTCTCACACTGATATTCAGCAGCTGACATTTCCATGACAAACTATGAATACTAACAATTAGGACATGAAAAAAATCCATATCTAAACAGAATCAAGTAAGCCAAATACTCTAAGTTTTGAGTGTTTGCCTTGAATAAAAAGTGAGACAAGCCTAAATTATATTTGTTGCTCACAATGAACAGATGAATCCTCTGTGAGTCTGAAGCACTTGGAAATAGATTCCTGAAAACTTAAAAACAGATCCCTCAAAAGTGCAATCAATGATCACATACTGGTAAGATAAACATGAGTGATATAGTTGATAATTATTTTGGTAAAACAAGGATTCAGTTATGCCCACTGAACTTTTATCTTGGATTTAAAAGTCCAAAATATTCCAGCCTAATCTCTAAAAATGGAAGTTTATTCATAACAAAAAAAAAAAAGACCATCATGTTCATACTCACCGGAACTTTACTTCCGACTATCTGCATGCAGTGGTCAGCCAAGAGAGGTTATTGTGTAAAAAAGATAATAATAACACATAAATAAACACAGCAAAGTACTTAGTAGGATGTAGCATCACACAAATTTTTCAGTGTTTAATCATTAGTCGTAGTTATAGTCTTTTATTACTTTACCAAACCGTTTAAGAGTTACAGCTTCTCAACAGGAAAACAGTAGTTCTACTGTAGCAGAAATAATTTTAAATTCTTATGGTCCACTGCTGAATCATCAGTATTTTACACATTTACAAACAAATAACTAAATACCTAGCTTGACATCTACATCTTGAAAGATTAAGATATATGCCATTTTGTTAAAATTATCAGGTCAGATATTTTATATATGACACTGAAAAAACTACAGAAAAAACTAATGGCATACTGACTTCCTTGTACATATAAACTTCATTTGTTATGGAGCTTTTGATCTATTTAGATGATGTCATCACTTAATTAAGTTCTCATAATCAAAAACATAGCCTACAGTTATAAATCTAACTTGCATTTCACAAAATCTCACGTGGCATTTTTCTTCAACTGCTCAGTATGGATGCTTTTAATTACATGGATAATTAAACAGTGGTTTTCAGAATGACATCTTCTCTTTTTTTACCATGGAAAAGCATCTCTGCATATTCGGGAACAAGAAGTTGACTTTAAACAGAAGAAACTGCAGAAAGGCAGCACATCTCTGCCCTGTTCCATCACTTTGCACAAATGACCATGTTCCTGTGCACACCAGGATTATGGACTTCTTAAATACTGTAGGCCTTTCCTTGTCAGCTATTTGCTGCACTCTGATAGCAGCCAGTTTATTGAATAACCACTTGTAACTGATTAAGAGCCTGAGACAGTATGATTTTTTTCTGAGATCTGAATTTGACTGTATCTGTTCAGCTTCTACATGCTTCATTTTCTACTCTTATCTCTTCCATTATTCTTCTAGGAAGTCTTTCAGAAGACAGAAGTCCCTGCAAGTCTTTCACAATCACCTCTTCCTGATGAAGCTTCCTCTAGAAGCACAAGGTGGACTGTCATCACCAGACAATCTCTTTTCCTAATTTACTGCCTTCCTCTGTCACCAATGTTCAACTCATTCAATATGGTATGAGATGTCACCAAGTTCAGCTCTGAAACAGAATTCTGAGTCTTCACCATTTCCCAAGTACAATTTTGATGGTCAACATACTTTCTCTTCAAGTGAGAGAAGGAATCAGAAGCACAGATAATAAGTACACATTAAAGCATCCATCTTATTAGCTTCTATACTTCATCCCCCTAGGAAAAGGAAAGCTTTTTTTCATCCATTGAAAAATCAAAGATTTCTTTCTCCCTCAGAACTTTGAAGACAGTACAGTGTTTCAGAAAAGCATGGTCAACATGCTGCAAATGGCACACAAGCCGGAGAAAATGAAGCACCAAATTTAAAAATAATTTGGTTAAGACAACATCAGCAAATGAGAGTGGTATTTTCATGTGAGTGGAGAGAGCTCAAAAGCCTAACTAAAATAAGCATGAAATGAACTGGGAGAAAAGTCACATCAACTGTTAAGTGTGTTTCGTGAGCTCTAAGCAGAAGGCCCAAGTACTTGCAGTATAAAAAAGGAAGAGAGATGAACAATTATCTGTGACCAAAGAAAAAGATAGAGAACTTTAAGAAAGATCATTTTGAATGCGATCAGCATTTTCATGGAAGACATGCCTGAAGATGGCTTCAAGAAAACAAAGTCTGACAATTCATGATGCAGTAAAAATTGGTTAGGGCTTGAATTCAACTAGGCAGAATAGTAGTTTAACTAAACAGAATACAAAATTAACAGTGAAAATGAGCTTTTGCTTCATTGCAAGATCCCAATCAACATTTTACAACTAAGCTCTGTTTTTTATAGTTTTTAAAACAGTTAAGATGCTAGCTATTTAAAAGCTAAATTAGAGTAACACACTACAGAAAGGTCATTGATATTTCTGAAAAACCTTAAATTATTCCATTCAAATGCTATGATTCAATTGCAAGAAGGACAGACTGAAGCACACAAACTCTGATACAAGCCCTTTTTCCACTAGGAAAAACATTTTGCATATGTATAAAACATCCATACCGGTGCTGACTTAAGTTCAAAGTGCACATTCATGTATGAGGACGTTTTGAAATTTTTTAGTTTATATTTTTAAAATTGTTAGTACATTTTGCCAAACGTATTCCCAGTTCTGTTAAGTTTCCCATGCTGCAGTGCATATGGTGGCAGTAAAGCAATCTGTTAAAATTTTCAGCAGTTAGACATGCAATGGTAGCCATGCTTTCCTTACTCATCTACCAAATTATGGTACTTGAGGCAGCTACATTTCAATATCAGTATATACAAAAGAGATCACCATCATCCAACTACTTTTTGGGAAGGAACTGCAAGTACTTCCATTGTGAAAGTTTCTACTGCTTCAGCAAAATATTTTTGCTTACTAAGAAAAATTTAAGATTTAACGTTGATCATCAAGTGAAGACAAAAACCTTGCAACACATAATCCATAGTTCCCAAAGATAGCCTAGGCAAAGCATATTAATACAAAATTTCATAACATTCACTGCATAAGCTTGAATAATTCTCCAACAAATTGTATGTTTAGCTACACCATACTTTAAGCACTAGATTCCTTCAAGGACAGACTAAAGGACTGTGGATTTTGTTTAAGATGAACTCATGCAGGAACATCACTCCTCTCAAATGTAAATCACCATTTTCACATTATAATGCAAGTTTTTCCCCACTTAAGTTTATAATGTTTAATGCAAAGCATTTGCATTTAATAATTGCATGTCATTGTAGTTTTAATTTTTTTTTTAGTTAACTCTGCGGAGCTGATTTTAAAGGTTAAAATAACTGTACTGCTTGCAGTCCATGCTTATAAATTCATTAGGCAGAGACCAACATCATCTTATTTGCCAGTTTATTTCACTAAGAAACAGATTATTATTTAATGCTACCTGTATTTAGCCCTCAGACTCAGCTCTGTAGAACTGCTATAGCAGTGCTGTCATTATTCGAACAATTATTCCACACAGAGTCTTCTTTTCCAGTAACCCTTTATTGCATACAAGAACTTAAGTGTGGAAAAAGATGAGATTCATCCTAATTTCCAAATAAAATCACATGCATTACCAAATTTTATTGAAGAACTATGCTGATAGCCAATTTTATCACTTGAGGCATACTACGGACCCTTGGATACACAAAGCTACCCCCCACCATCACTTCTCCCCAGTGCTGCAATACATTCAGTTCCTCAGAATTTACCACTAGCTTCTTTGACATTCTTTATACAGCAATTAGTGGCACAAATCAGGACAAAACCTATTTTTAGGGAAATCACAACATATATCTGTTTCATCCAACATTCATGAATTTTTGTGGCATATTCTCCTTTTGCATAAGAACTATATTTGCCATAGTCAATTTTTAACACACAAAAAGCATTGCTGTTGTATTTTATAACTAATACTAATAGTCCCACTGCAGAAAATAAATCGCAGCTCTTCACTATTTGAAATTGTATTTCTCAACCCCAAATGCTGGGGCATCCAGTCGTTCTCTCACACTTCTAGCATCCCAGAACAGATAGACTGCAAAAATTCTGCAGGAAGGATCCATCAACTAAGGATTAATTGATCACCTTAAGTACAGAGAATGATCAACACAAATTAAAGGTCTGAATATATTTTTTTCTACTCAAAATAATTTGAAACTCATTTTAAGACCATCTTTTCACTAAAGGAATCATTTTATCTACCTTCAGAACACTTCTTAGCAGAATATTTAATGCAGTCTTCAAGCCAGCTACAGTACTCAACATACTCGAATTAAGTTAAAATACTGACTTTACTTCAATTTTAAATACTTTCAAAATTTTGATTCCCTGTTTCTAACACTGCAAATTGTATATCTAGTATGTATGTCACTACTTAAACCATAAAGTCATGGTAACCCTTCCAAAAACTTTTGGTACCAAAAATTCATAACATTAATTCCACAGAAATACGCTCAGTTTCCATCCATGACTGTACATCACTGGATTTGCAATTTTTTATGATATACAAGAAAGCATCAAGTTTTTACATTGCCCAACAACTGAAATACAAACTAACCCTTCAGACACAGCTGCAAGCATTTAAAAATATATTAATAAGTATAGATATTTTCTTTTCTACCACTCTTAGGAGATAAATCCAGACAAAAAAATTGAAAGTTTCAAGCTTGAAAAGCATAACACTCATGAAGCTAAGCTTCTTACTTTCATCTGTCTTGGACAGGGGACTACTTACGGATTTGGCAGTTGCAGAAATGTATTGGACAACCATCTCGCGTTTTGTCGTCAAGTCTTTATCTCTCAAAGGAGCTTTACGTTCCTCATTTAGATTCATGTCTTCCTGTAAAGAAACAGACCACACATCATCAAGATTCTATTTCATGCTTTTTATTAATCTTTGTTATTTTTACACTCCTCCTCTTAAACAAACGGCTCACTTTTAAACAAACAGAAGTGACTTTTTCCAGCTGATCTGCATTTCAGTTTGCTTAATTCTGAGCTACCCAATTTTCTCATTTCATTCTGTTACTTCAATTGTTTGCTGTTTTCAAGACTTAGCCAAAATTATAATTGCATAAAGGGTAGTTACTATTAGTGAAATTTGGCTCAAGAAATAAAACTAGAGAACAAACCCAAAAATTATACACCTCAAGTTGATCACATAAGTGTTAACTCTTAAGTTACTGTGGTTTTTATAAAATTTTATCACAAAGGACACTGTTCCTGCACTATCTAATCAGAAGGCTGTTATTACATAGATTATTAGCTTGTGGCAGGAGTAGATGTGAATGTGTTCCAACTGATGTATTTAACAAACCTAAAAATCCAAATATCCTGCTAGATTAAATCTAAAGATGCCTGTTTCAATATAACTGATGAAATAAAAAATATAGCCATTACTAGTCACAACTAGTCTTGCCACTAAAAGTCAAAGCAACTTCAGATTAGCAACTAAGACCAGTAAATGTTCCTGTAATAACTTACTAGCTAACGGCTTTTTCAAAGAATTACTAGTCTCTGGAAGACAGACTTTTTGTCTGCTTCAATTAACATTACTTGGAAAAGTTAAAAGTTGATCCCTTAATCTAACAAGCAAATCAAGCAAGTAGTAATTAACACTTATCCATTCTTTCAAGAAGAGATTCACAACTTCATTGAACAGAGTAGAGCTACACAATAGAACACGACGCTTCTTAAACCATACTGACTGCATGGAAGCTCAAAGCAATTTTAAAGAATGACACAGAAAACAGTATTTGTAACAATACTCAAAAGACAGCATTTCCTGATACTTCACATATCAAGACCAACATGTGTGGCAGAATTAATACACACCTACTTCAAACGTTTGTTTCCGTATTACTTACAGAAAAGCTTGCTTGTGAGCAGAAGTACAAACCTTGACAAGTGATCCTAAGACAGAAAACGTTCAAAACCATACAAAAATTCACCTTTCTACACATTTTTTTTAAAGGAAATGACTATTTTCCAAAGGTATTTACTTAAGTTTATTAAAAACTATCCTTCAGCAGCAGTATCTAAGTACTGCAACTAAGGTCTATAGAGGTTATCTTAATGAAGCAATCAACAACCTAAGGTTATGGGGTTTTTTTGCTTTTATTTTCTCTGTAGAAGTAGACTTAAACATATATGATACTAGCATTCTATGAGTTACTCAATTGTTTATGTGCCAATTTAGACAGGTCTTTCTGGCCTACGCTATGCCCTCTCAAGCAGTTAATGCTTCCAAAATGCCGTTTGAAAAATCACTACAACATAATAAATGCCAACATGAAAACAAATTAAAATCTCATAAAACTATGTAGCACATCATCTTACCATCATTTTTTCAAAGAGATCCATAACTTCCTTTTCTGATAAGTTCATGCAACGCTCATCAACAAGTGCTTGGGAAAGTGGGACTTCACTTATAGAAGGCTGAGAGTCAATAGGATGCTGAATGAGAGGTTTCTCTTTTTTCACTCCTGATTTTCTGAAGCTTGTTATTCTGTCACGCTGCAAAGACATCCATTTAAAAATAAGCAAAAATAGAAATATAGGAAAGCAGCCAATTACATGGAAGTAATACACACAGTTTTAGTTAATCCAAGCAGCAGAGTTAAAACTCAAACTGAACTGTAAGTAAAAATACTCTTAACATTCAAAGATTACTTTTCATAGAAAGACAACAACATTTAAGGTAAATTCATGACAGGTCACATGCAAAAGGGATATAACTATTTCTGACAGTTTCAAAAGCATACCATCTATGTTAAACTCTTAGCATTTCAAAATCTTGAGTTCATCTTCTCACATAACTCCCTAATTATCCTGATAGTGAATAAATATGGTACCACAAAGGTAATGTCCAAGCGTTCCTTCACCTGAAGAGCTATAAGTCTTTGGAGGACAACTGAAAAAGCCACCGTTGGGAAGGAGGTACTCACAAGTTCATCAGGCTTATAAAAAAATCCTGCTAAAGTAAAATAAAGTTTGTAGAGGAATTAATGCTCCAAGTATAGTTCACAATTCCTTGAAGTGTTTTTGAGTACGGACTCCTGAAATTAGTGCATAATTTTAAAAAGCCAGGTAACGGATTACTCACATAGAAGCAGCCATCCATAGTTAAATACACGTAACAGACATTAGTGAAAGCATATCATACAGTCTGCAATGACATTTCACTGGTTAAGGCTGACTTGTTTTATGCCTTATACAAAACCCCCCACCTTTTTTTTTTTAAAGCATGCTTACTGAGTTAATTTGTTAATATTGGAAACAACCAACAAGAGCACCTTCCTTATAAGGCCATTTATTACCATATTATTAATATATAACTCGGAAATTTTTAGATTTAATAATACTTTAACTATATGTTCATTTTTAGAACATTATGTCTATAGCGATTTTTTTTAAATTAACTGTTTGCATCAACAAATACTAGTGTATTTGTTTCAGGAATTGAACAGCCTTATGAAGATGTGCTTTCATCTAACAGCAGCTTATGTAGGGTTACCAGTATCATTCATAGCAGTTATCACAATCTCTATGAAGACATGTAAACCAAAGTTTATATTTTCTATAATTAAACAACCTCTAAAAGGTGTGAAAAGTTTAATGGAGTATTTAATTTGTAGGAAATTTGGATTCATTTTAGATTAGTCCAGTCAGGAATGGAGAAGTTTGACCAAGTGCTGTGGAATATGGGGAAAGAAAGGTTCTTCCTTTTTTTGCTCTTTGTTTTTTGGTTTTGGGTTTTTTTTTTTTTTCCCTTGGTTTGTTTTATCATTGGGTTTGGTTTGTTATTGTTTTTTGAGATCCTACGAGACTACCTTACATTTTTGAAAGAGAAAGTATCCCTAGATAAGCTGCATGCCATTTGAGTTTCTCCGGAAGTTTTTTTGGTATGCTTGTGTTTTTGAGGGGA